>PVKY010011236.1:0-12147 GCA_004027775.1 Bradypus variegatus
ACACATTGTACACTTAAATAGGTTCTCCCAATATATATTTCCCATATGTTTTGAAATTTTAAAACAGACATCTAAATAATTTGTAGCCCAGGGAAGAAATGGATATTAGAAAAAATTTACAATGGAACAAAATGAAAACTTTATATATAAAAACTTGGGGGTTGCAGATGTTTGTACTATTAAAATACACATATTAGGAAGGGAAAAAGTCCTAATTGTTTCATTCAAGACAAGTTAGATGAAAAACACCAGAGAAAGAAGAAGGAAGAAAAGAATATAAATAAGAAAAGAATTGAATTGAATGGACAACAATGAAAACCAAATGAAGAAAACCAAAGCTGACTGTGGAACAGACCACTGGCAGGCTCAATAGAGGAAAAGAAGAGAGATGAGGCTTCATTAGGGAGGCAACTTTAAGAAGTAAAAGAGGGACACAACTGTAGAGGCTTTAAAGGTCACTTAAGAAATCCCTATGAACACCTTTGTGCCAATGGGTTTTAAAATTTTGGATTATTAAGTAGACAATGTTTTAGAAAATTATTAATTAGCAAACCATATTAAGGAGGAAATAGAAAACCTGAAAAGATGTACACTCTTTAAAGACATTCAATCATAATGTCTCTCAACAGACTTGCTAAAACTAAAAACTAAACAATAATGAAAACAAAAGCCAGAAAGTTTACAGTGAAATTCTACCGAAGTACCAAGAATTTGATACAAACTATTCCAGTGAATAGACAAAGAAGCCAACTACCTAACTTATTTTATGAGGCTAATATAACTCTGAACCAAAACCAGCAAAATCAGACACGGACACTGTGAAAAATTAAAACAATGGGTCAATATCAAGTAGGAACAGAGAAACAAAAATCCAAAATACTAGCAAACTGAATCCTGTCTTACTTTTTAAAGCTATTTCATGACTAAGTGCAATTTATCCCAGGAATACAAAGATAATTTAATGGAAGAAATTGTATTAATAGGATTTGCCAAGTGTGTTTTCTGTTCTCCATTCTTGCTTAGTAAGAAAACCCTAGTTTTATTTGAGGTGGCAACGTGACTGGCTAATTGACTGTATTTTCCAGCCTCCCTTTCAGTAAAGTATGGCCATATGACCAAGATTTAGCCAAAGTGACCTAATTAGACATCATCCAGGTATTCCTGGAAAGCTCCTAACTAGGAGGAAAATTGACGGGTTTTGCCTCTTATCTTCCCCACCACCCCTTTTTTTTCTGCCTAAAATATGGATATGATGACTGGAACTCCAAGAACCATTTTGTGACCTTGACAATGAAAACTACATGCTAAGAATGTGGAATGGAAAGAAGGAAGAAGCCTAGGTGTGTGATAATTTTGTTAACTCACCATACTAAAAAGCCCTGAACTGTCTTCCTTGTGACTTCTTTTACATTAAAGTATAAATCTCTATTTTTTAAAGCCAGTATATTTGAGTTTCTGTTGCCAGCAACCAAACTCAATTCCTAACCTAAATACTAGATTAGTAGCTTAAAAGAGAAAAATTATTTGATTATCTCAAAACAGGAAGAAAAAGCCCTTGATAAAATCCAGTAACCATCCATGATTGTAAAAATACAACTCAGCAAACTAGGAATAGACAGTTTCCTTAATTTTTCAAATTTCCTTAATTTTCTAAAGCCAAGTCAAACAACTTACTTAATGGCAAAACTTTTGAAGCATTTCCTTTAAAGTTAGGAATAAGAAAATAATGCCTGGGCTCATAATATCTATTCAATATTATATTGGAGATCCTAGGAAGAGAAGTAAAATAAGAAAAAGAAATAAGTGAATGAACATTGAAAAAGAAGTTATTATTCACAAATATGATTATTCACTTGGAAAATTCAAGTGAATCTATAGCCAAAAACTTAGAACTAATAAGAGAATTCAGCAAGTAGATAATATGCAAAAGTAAAAGACTTTCTTCAATGCCCACAGTAAACAATTCAAATCAACTATTTTTAAAAGATACTATTTACAATAGTGTTGAAAGCATAAAATACCTAAGAATAAATTTAACCAAAGATATTAACAGCTTCATAGAAACAAAATAAAGCTTCATTAAAATTTTAACATATGACCCATATAAATGGAGAAATATATCAAATTAATGAATGGGAAGATGCAAACTCATTAAAAAAGCATTTTCTCAAAAATAAATCTGTGAAGTCAAAGCAATTCCAGCAAAAAGCTCAATGGGGCTCTCCAAGGAATATAACAAGCTGATTCTAAAGCTCATATGGGTCAGTTAAGTTTCCAGAATAGCCAAGATAATTTTTGAAAATAAGGGAATGTTCACCCTACCAATATCAAATTCCATGAAGCTAGAGTATCTCAAATTAGTGTGGCTTTGGTGCAGGGATTCCATGAGATCACAAAAGAGAGCCTAGAAACACACACACACACACACACACACACACACAATAACAACGATAGACAAGGCACAACAAATAAGCATGAACTCCTCAAAAAATGGTCTCAGTCAATTAGCTATCTAGATGGATAGATAAAATTAGATCTTTCCTTCACACCATACCCAAAAATCAATTTTATGGCCAATAAGCTCATGAAAAAATGCTCAGCATTATTAGTCATCAGGGAAATGCAAATCAAAACCATAATGAAATACCACTTCATACCCATAGGATGGCTATAATTAAAAAAAAAAAAGATAATAACAAGTGTTGGGGAGAATGTGAAGTAAATTGGAACGCTCATACACTGTGAGACTGTAAAATGGTGCAATTGCTTTGGAAAATAGTTTGGCAGTTTCTCAAAATGTTAAACATTTGACCCAGCAATTCCACTCCTGAGTATACATCCAAGAGAAATGAAAACAAACATCCACACAAAAATTTGTACATGAATGTTCATAATAATATTATTTGTAATAGCCCCCAAATGGAAACAAACCAAAAGTAATCACCTAATGGATCAATAAAATGTGGTATATTCATGCAATGGAATGTCATTCAGCAATAAAAAGGAATGAAGTACTGATACATGCTACGACATGGAGGAAACTTGGAAATGTAAAGCTAAGTGAAAGGAGACAGTTGTAAAAGACTGCATATTATATGATTCCATTTATTTGAAATTTCCAGAATAGGCAAATCTGTAGGGACAGAAAGATTAGTGGTTGTCTAGGGCTGGGAGAAGTGGGGAGAGGGAGGTGGTTAGGGGAAAATGGGGAGTGACTAGTAAGGGGTTCAAGGTTTCCTTTCGGAGTGATGAAAAGATCCTAAACTTAGATCATGATGATGGGCGCACAACCATATGAATATACTAAAAACATTGACTTGTATATATTAAGTGGATGAATTTTATGGTATGTGAATTACAGCACAATAAAGATATTTTTAAAAGCTGGAAAAAAATCAATTCTAGATGAATTAAACATCTAAATGTGAAAAGGGAAAACTGTAAAATGTTTTAAATAAAATATTGAGGAATATCTTTAAGGCATTGGATTAGGAAGGAAAACAAACAAAAAAGCCAGAAAAAGTACAAACTATAAAAAGAAAAGACTACTAAATTTGATTACATTTAAATACAAATTTTTGTGAACACTTACCATGAAAAATGTTAAGACAAGAGAAAGACTAGAAGATATTTGCCATAGGCACAACCAACATGAAATTGGTATCCAGAATATATTTTAAAAATACCTATAACCCAATAAGAAAAAGGCCTCACAACAAGAACATTGGCAAACGATATGAAAAGGAAATTCATAGAAGAAACCCAAATGTCTAGTAAACATGAAAAGATGCCCAACTTCCTTAGCAAGCAGGAAATACAACGTAAATACAAATTAAGATAATAATGAACTACCATTTATTTCATACTCATGGTGTTGGCAAAAAGTTCTAAGTTTGTTAAGAGTTGGCAAGGATGTGAAAACCAGGAACTCGTGCATTGTTGGTGGGAGTGTAACCTGGCACAGTCTCTTTGGTGAGAAATTTGGCAAGTCTAGAAAAGATGAATGTGCTTATCACCCAAAATTCCATATCTAAGTGTCTCTCCTAGAGAAGGAACTCTAGCACAGTGTACAATGAGACCTATGCAGAAGTCCCTGACAGCAGTTTACTTATTCAATGAATAAACTGGAGTTTATTTATTCAATTAAAAACTATATAGTGATGAAAGTGAAATAACTAAATGTGCTTATTTAAACAAGACTATCTCAAAACATGATTCATAAAAAAAAGCAAGTTTCAACAGGATATAGACTAAATGATAACATTCATGTAAAATTTAAAAATACCCCAAAACACTAGCATGTATTGTTTAGGGATACATGCATGGTAGGAAATGCACAAAGACATAGGTGAGAATTCTACCCCCAACTTAGAAAGTTAACTCTGGAAAGGGAGGGAAAAGGATGGGGGTAGCACTGGCCTTATCTCAATCCAAAACTTTCCATTCTTAAAGAGACATCTGAGTCGAGAGCATATTTAGTCTTGCCTTCCAAGGCCAGCCCCAATCCTGCCCTCCCTGAGGTTCTGTCAGTTGAGCAAATATATCCTTTAAAAACAAACAAACAAACAAACAAAACAAAACCCTTAAGTTAGTTCCAGGTGGGTTTAATGATTTGCAAAGAGGCGGGCTGCCTATGCTTTCTTTTTTTCCCCTCTTTCTCATTTCATTCCCTGTTCTTGCCATATTTTAATAAATACATGTTTACATGAGTCTATCCAGGAAAGGGAGTTCGCCACCTCTAAACTCCACCATTCCTTTTGAGACAGCTCTTCGCACCAAGGGCCGACACTAACTTCCGGTAAACAAGTCACTCCCCATTCTGCCTCAATTTCCTCATAAATGACCCGTCCGGCCCCTTCCAGTCCTAGGATTCTATGATTCTGGGAATCCTGTCTTTTACTGTTGAAAACGACACCCAGGGGTTTACAAAAGCACCCCAATCCCCAGGCTACCCTTGGAACCACGGCCCGCTTCCCTGGAACCCAGATTGCACGGAGCTGGTCACATGAACTCTGTGCTTTCTTCGGTGTGACGGGATTTCTTAGATCCCTTTGTGAGCGCAGGTTTTGAAAGGGAACGACCCTGAGTTCTGGATTTGAGAGGCGCAAGGGGATCCGGCGGGAGGAAGGCTGTCGGAGCCAATCAACCCGCCTCCAGTCACCACCGTATCTCTTTGGCCGCGTGCTGTTATTTCTCATCTGCTTTTGCGATTCCCGACCTCGCCCTAGGGTGTCCGGGAAGGCGAGGATCCCAGGTGAGAGGCCAGAGGGCCCTTTCGGGTGGGAGGCCTAAGCGGTGGGGCACAGGCTCCACGACGGGCGGGCCCGGAGCTCAGGGCGTGTCCGCTCGCTCCCTTGCTGCTCGCTCGACACTGTTCGCTCCTACCAGCTGTAGATGGAGCTGTCTGGGTTCCTGTAGCCTCCGACGAGTCTCGGAGTGTTTCTCTTTAAACGGCCTGAGAGGGACATGCCTCCCAGGATGCAGTTTGTATCAACATGGCAGCTGCTGTGCAGCTCCCCTGTTGAAGAGGCGCTGAGACGGGAGCGCAGCTCGCAGCCCGGGCCGGGGCCGGAGCCGGGGTCGCAGAGGCGGCCGCAGAGGGTCCGCGCGCGGGGCGGGGGCTGGTGCTGAGGGCCGGGGGCCCAGCTCGCGCCAGGAGCGCCGCGGGCCAGCGGGGCCGTCTGCTCTGCCCGCGCGCGCTGCTCCGACGCCGCCGCCGGGACGCAGCAGTTCGGTCCCTGCCACCCAGCGCGCCCGGTACAGGCCGGAGCCCGACGGCCCGCGCGAGAACGAGCGGCGGGGCAGGAAGGGCCGGACCCTGCGGCATCGCCTGCGGAGAGGGCCAGGCGCCGACCCTGCGTGTGGCCGCGCGCGGCGGCGGCGGCGGCGGCTACTCCCCCGGGGCCCGGGCAGGACAGCACAGGGCCATGGCCGAGGCGGCTCCGGCTCCGGCTCCGGTAAGGGCGGCCCGCACGCGGACCGACACCCGGACTCGCGGCCCCGGGGACGGTCTGCGTGTCCCAGGCTCAGCGGCCCGGCCTGGGGTCTCGGTAAGGGGCAGAATTGCTGCGACGTTGGGATGGGGTATGTGTGTGTGGCGGACGGGGGGGGAGGGACGCTAATGGGGCTTGCGCGCCCCTGAACTGGGCTGGGGGGGGGGTGGGGAGTTGGTATCTCAGGAATTGGGAGCCGGGCGGCGAATGCCGCCGCCGTCTGTCCGAGGCTGCGGCGGACACCCGGATCCCGGGTAATACACACGTGCCCCGAGGTGGGGCGCCCGGGTCGGCTCGCCTCGTTCTTTGCGGAGCTGAGCTGAAGGCTCGCGTCCGTCGGGGTTGCAACCGGCACATTCTCCGCAGAGCTCGGCCGCCTTGGAGCCTTCCCCGACCTGAGCCTGGCGCTGACGGGGCTCTCCCCATTTCGCAGAGCCAAGAGACCGAGGCACCGAAAAACTGGAGGCTATCTGCCTTATCCCAAGGTCACGTAGCGAGTCATCCGTGGCACTGCGTCCACGTCCTAGGAAATGCCTGCTTCCCAGGCTGCGGGCCTGGACCGAGAGAGAGGGAGGGCTCTGACAGCGTCCTCCCATGGTTAGGGGTCTGGACTGGGGCTTAAGGCTGGGGCGGACGATGGGCACGGGTCCGTCGGGTGGGGAGTTGAGGTTGGATTGGAAGCCAGGCAGTGCCCAGCCGAGCGTCTCCGCTGTGGGGAAGCAGGTGACTATTTGGGCTCCAGCGCCTCATCCTCCAGCTTCTGTATCTGGAGGACTCTGGCCAGCCTTCACCCTCCCGACACCAAACTTTGGGTGTCCAGAAGGCTGGGGTCCGAGGAGCAAGCTACTAAGGGTTAGGGTTTGAAGGCTGATATTCTCGATCAAAAGGCCATTCTTAGAAGTCAGCCTTAAAATCTCTCGGCTGACCTGCACTTTGAAATGCAGTAGCTGTGCTGGTGAGAAAGATTACTGCATGCGAGTCATTGCATTTCAGCCTCAGTTTCCTATCCAGAAGGGATGGGGATATATGGCTTTCAGAAAAGTCGTCTAGCTCTTAAAAAAAAATTTTTTTTTTAATCTCTGGGGAAAATAAATAAAATGGAGTTTTAAAATTCCTGCCTCTGGGTTTAGGTTTCCAGGATCCTTGAATGGTGTATAATCTTGGTTGAGCCACACTGAGTGATACAGGAAAATGACCAGACTTTCTTTTTAAGTCAGATATGTATGGTTATGTATATGCTAATACAGCATGAATCCTGGGGTTCCTGTCCACTTATGAGACATGGGGATAATAAAAGCCTGTGAAATATGGCTCAGAAGGATTTCCGACCCCCTCTTCCCAACCCCCACCGCCCAGTAGTTTAAGAATGTGTGCTTGTATTTACAGCACCACCTCTCTCTTTGGCCATTTCTTTATGCTTAAGGTAAGATCAAATCACAGGTTTACTGGGACTGATGCAATTGTAGCAAAGAACTTTTTATTTTTGGAGGGAGTGGAGGATGGGACATGCTCCTTTGGCCTCACATCCCTCTACAGCCCTCTAAATCCAGAAATGGAAAAGAGAGAGAAGATAAAATAACAGAGAACAAATAGTTTTTTCCTGTGAGCCTTGATTAGACTAGTTGGTGAAGATGTCTTGCTCTGCAGGCTGTGTTAACTAAACCGGAGCTTTTTTTTTTTTTTTTTCTTAAGACATAGTCCTTGTTTTGGTTAAACTCCTATTATCTGGGTGAATAAGTTTGCCCCTGGGAGGGGAGGGGACAAGTTTTTCCTTCTTCCCACTAGTTGTAGACAAATACCCTAATTCCCCTCTGAGGTAGGGCCATAATGTATCTATTGTGTTGCATTAAGCTGGCTTGCCTTCACTGGTGAGAGTGAAGAATTGAGAGGTAGCTTAGTGGTTGATAAGCTTTCAGATTTAGGGATCTATGAATCCCTTGAAAGTGTTTGCAAAATTTTGTGTATGTACCTATGTGTATTTTTTGAAGGGGAGAATGTATAACTTTCATTAGGTTTTCTATTGGGTACACGAGCCCAACCCATGATAATATCTGTAAAGGGCTTCCATTTCTTCTTACTCCACCCTCCAGGACAGAACCTCCCATAGGTCTTTGTTTACTCTCCAAGCCTCCACCGAGTTTTAGAGGTAAAAAGGATTCAGAGTTCATACTGATCAACTGCCTAAGTCTACAGATGAGGCCTGAAGGCACCTCCAGTGTGGCCAGATCATTGTGTATCCTTGGGCAACTTTCTTAGCCTCTTCAAGCCTCAGTGTCCTCATCTGCTAAATGTGGATAATACTGGTAGTACTTACTTCATAGGGTTCTTGTGAGGATTAAATGAGGTAGCTCTTTAAAATGCTTTACACAATTCTTAGCACATAATAAATGCCAAATACTTGTTAGCTATTACCCAACTAATTAGCTCTCCCATTCAATGGCAGCAGAACCAATGAATCATACTACCTCGAAAACTTTTTGCTCAGACAGGGTCTTAGATCTTCAAGCCTTGACTTAAAAGTGTATTGCTTAGTTAAGCAACTCATAAATGAATGAATGAAAAAATAAAAGAAAGCAAGCTATGGAGGATAAATAGGTTTAGGTGAATCTTTGATGGATGACTAAACAAACTTCATTCTTTACCTTAATAAGCTTTCTCTTGTAACCCAACAATTTATTTTTCATTCATTTAGCAGACATTTATTGAGCACATACTATGTGTTGGGCTGGGCACCAGGGATATGCTAACTTTTGAATGAAAAAACTTGGGTTTTCAATTACTTTAAAGATCACATGTCTATGGAATATAGTAACTGGCCATTCAGCAGATTCACTGAGGAAAGATTATGAAGAAATGGACAAAAATTGTTATAGGATAAATTCCATTCACTTCCTGAAAAGGTATTGATTGGTTAGGGAAATACATAACTGGTCACTCACAGAAGATTTTTGGCTTCCTTTCCCCAAGAATACAAGAATTCTCTCATTTTTGGATATGGCAAGGTGGGGAATGGGGAGAGCTTGAATAATTGAAATCCCAAAAGGAATCTGAATCTTTCTTTTGGTTCTAGTCCCCACCAATCTTGACAGAAGGAGCAAATTGGCCAAACTGAGCTTTGCACCAGTCCTTGCCTCCTTTCCTCTGCATTCCCTACCTCAAGAACTGTCTGGAAGAACCCAGACCACCAGACTGTACCTGCAGCAGGGGCCGGGACTGTCTGCCAGTGGGACCTCGATCCTGTAGACGTGGCTGAATCGGCACGTCCTCCTCTGCCTGGGTATCTCTCCTGTCTCTGCCTAGAGCAGAAGCAAGCCCAAAATGCTCAGAAGCCCACTCAGCTACTACAGTGGGGACTGGGTCCATAGAAAATGTTTCAGAGTCAAAATACACCATATTAACTCTTTAAGAAATTTTATTAAGTCAACATTTCAACTTTTATCAAAGAATGAGTCTTGAGAAACTTAAAAAGGTAATATTACACCCTCACTATTGGACCAAAGGGAGGGAAAGCATATGGGAAGTGCCCCAGGATTGCCTAATAGTACTGGTAGAAACAGAGAGGGGTGGGGGGCTGGATGTCAGGGCCACAGTTAAGAGTACTGCCCCTATCCAGTGGTCACTTCCCACTTTGCTGGGAGTCTCAAGATAATAACAGGGCCTGGCATTTATAAAATGCTGTTCTATCCATTTTCAAAGTTGTATCTTATTTAATGCTCAACCAGCTCAAAGGTAGTAGGTATGTCAGATATTATTATCCTCATTTTCTAGATGAGGATACTGAGAACTGAGAGGTTGAATAACTGACCCAGGTGACCTAGGCAGTAAGAGGTGTAGATAAGGTCGAGGGCTAGTGTTCTATTCCAAATCTGGTCCCCTTTCCCATCTGATACACAGCTATTCATAAGATGATACCTGTGAAGTCTATGCTCTGAAAAAGGAGATGACTATCAAAAATAGAAGGCTGTATAACCATCTTTTATCTGTTGTTCATAATAGTTTCATAATTTATGTCTAAATCATTGCTGCAGTCTCAAGAAGCAATTCATGTCCCCAGAACATATCTTATTGCCACCGAAACTGAGACCCTTTTAATGTGAATACTTATCTTTGGAATTTACTTTGCCAGCTGGAAACTATGGCCTTCAATCTGTCTTTTCCTTTCTTTCTCTGAAAACAGGTCCAGCAGCTGGACATGGAGACCCAACGCTCATCACCTCTGTCATTCTCCAATGTTCCTCAAGAAGAAACCCTGCGCCAGGCCCCCGCCGGACTGCCCCGAGAAACTCTGTTCACATCCCGTGTTCTTCCTCCCAAAGAAATTCCTTCTTTGTCTCCCACCATTCCCCGGCAAGGCTCCCTACCCCAAACTCCCAGTGCTCCCAAGCAAGAGACTTCTGGCCGAATGCCGCATGTTCTCCAGAAGGGACCTTCACTCCTGTATCCCCCCGCTTCTGAGCAAGAGACTCATCTCCAGTGCCCCCTGGCTTCCCAAGAAGAAACCCAGTATCCACCACCAACTGCTGCTGGACAAGAAGTCTCACTTCTCTCCCACTCCACCCAACATCAAGAAGCCCCACTGCGTTCCCCTGAAGTTCCTGAGAAAGACCCTCTGACTCTCTCTCCCACAGTTCCCGAGCCTGACATGGACTCCCTGCTCCAGAGCCCAGTCTCCCAAAAGGACACCCCCTTCCAGATCTCTTCTGCAGCCCAGAAGGAAACATCACTCCCGACGGCAGAGATCACCCGCTTGGCTGTGTGGGCTGCCGTCCAGGCGGTGGAGAGGAAGTTGGAGGCCCAGGCCATGAGGTTACTGACCCTGGAGGGCAGGACTGGGACAAATGAAAAAAAGATAGCTGACTGTGAGAAGACGGCCGTGGAGTTCGCGAACCATCTGGAGAGCAAATGGGTTGTGCTGGGGACCCTGCTGCAGGAGTATGGGCTGCTGCAGAGGCGGCTGGAGAACATGGAGAACCTGCTGAAAAACAGAAATTTCTGGATCCTGCGGCTGCCCCCGGGCAGCAATGGAGAAGTCCCCAAGGTAAACCTGTCCCAACTTGGGATTCCCAAGAAAGTGGTCTGAATAGGAATGTTTGTTTTAGGAATTTAGTTTAATGTAAAAGAAAGGGAAAGAAGTGACTGAGAGAGAAAAAAAGAGATAATGATTCTTAGGTTGGTTCTAAAGATGGGACACACCAAAACCAATCTATTTCTCCTCTTGATAAAAACATAGGTTAATGATCAGAAACATGTCCCAGTGATCACTGATTGTCAATTTAGAAAGGTGTTCAGCAGCGTGCTCCATGATGTCTGTATGATGGACAAGGCCAGATGATAAGCACTGTTCAGTGGCTTTACAGTCAGCTACTGATGAGTGTTAATTAGTGAATCATCATCGAGGAGTTCATTATAATTAATGATTTGTTATCAGGGTGAAAGGAGTTCTCAGGTGAAATGTTATAGGGCTTTGTCCTGCTCAATGTTTTTATCATTTGACTTATAAATTGTGTTAATGACAGTAAAATTGTGATCTGCAGGTGTATCCTAAAAAAACTAGAAAACAGATTTTAATATTATTTTGCAGAAGATTCTGAAAGAACTTGAATGTGGACTGGATTTCTTCTGGGCTGCTGCCCCCTTTCACGGCCTCATATAGGGAGAAGACTTAGTCTGTATTCTCTATGCCAGCCACTTCTCAAATTGTATTGTGCATATGAATCACACAGAGACCCTACTAAATGCAGAATTTGATTTAGGAGGTGTAGAGAAGGGCACAAGATTCTGCATTTCTAGGAAGTCCCCTGGTGGTACCTTTGCTGCTGATCCTCAGTCCACACCTTAGAGTAACAGGGAATATACTGTTACAGAGGAAAAGGATCAAGGAAGGTGAGTCTGTCATTCTCTGGAACCAGAACAGTGACCTGGATTTCTAGAGAGTTCCTAGGTGAAACACCAGAGCTGTGCATTTGGGCCCTGCCCATGCCAATCGTAAGGAAGAGATGCTTGAGCCATTTTTTGCCTTGGCATTTGACAACTGTGGGACCTGTGTCGGGCTTCCAGTTGATCAGAGCCGAGCTTGTGTGTGTGATTTCAGGTTCCCGTAACCTTCGATGATGTTGCTGTCCATTTCTCGGAGCAGGAATGGGGAAACCTGTCC
>PVKY010011237.1:0-12147 GCA_004027775.1 Bradypus variegatus
CTAGGAAGAGAGAGGTTGGCCAAGGAAATAGATTCTGGGTCAGGTTGTAGGGGAAGCAGTGTAGTCAAGTGGTTAGGAACAGAGGCTTTGGTGTCAGACACATCTTTCCTGTCCCAGCTCTGCTGCTTCATGGCTGTGTGACCATGGACAAGTCACTTAGCCTCTCTGAGCCTCAGTTTCCTCATCTGTAAAATGTGACCATGAATAGGTCTCACCCCTTGAGGCTGCTGTGAGGGCCAGACAGGGTAATGTATGTCTAACACCCAACATGAGGAAGTCAAGAGGGGAGCTTCAGGTTTTAATCCCTCACAAAAAGAGTCTGTATCCTAACAGGGTGGTCATTCTAGCTTCATAGCACCTCTCCAGGCCATGGACCAGCATGGACTGCACACCACACTGAATTCCAGCCAGAAGCAAAGAAATGATATTTTGATCAGCCTTAGGGCCACATTCTCAGACAATTGACCATATCTATTCCACTCTTTGAAACATGCAACATGATTCCTCATTACCCTTTCGGGATCCAGTGAGCCTTCTTGTTTTATTTTATTGGTTTATTCCTTATTTAGTGGGTGCTTGTGTACTGGAGTCTTCCCCTAATACCAGTCATTGTGCCCAATGTTTTGCACACATTCTTTCATGCAGTCTTCATTGCACCTCTCTTAGGTAGGTACTATCTATCTTTCCCCCACTGTATGGATGAAGAAACCAAGGCTTGAGGAAGTTAACAAATGTATGTGGGTCTGTTTGACGCCAACCCTTGTGCTCCTCACCACTACACTTACCTGCCCTGAGGACAGGCCAGCAGAAAGGCACCTAGTGGCCCTAGGTTACTGTAGTGCCCAGCCCTAGAATTACTCAGTGAGTAGGATACCAAGGCTTGCCTGGGCAAGAGCCAATGAGAAGAACAACCATGTGGCACAAGCCCAGCAGTTGTTGTAAAACTCTGATTGAGGCACCATCCATCGTGTTAGTCGGAGTTCTTCTGGAATAGATTCCTCTGAGAGTTTAGCACAGGGAAAGCTTTGTCTCTCCCAGTCACCGGCTTGATTCTTCCAATCGACCACAGTAATAGCTAACATAGCATTTATTACATGACATTGTAAGAACTGAACTCATTTAATCTTCCCAGTGACTCTAAGAGAGGGGTTTTATTATTATATCATCCCCATTTTTCAGATGAAGAAGCAGAAGCACAGAGAAGTTAAGTAACTGTCTAAGGTCATATGATATAATACCACGTGGTAGAACTGGACTTCCAAACAACACAATCTGACTCCACCGTCTGTGTGCATAATCACAGGTTTAATGCTCCTCATTTTCCTCTTTGCTTTGACTCTCAGGAAACTCAGAGCCATGGGTTTTTTTGTCCTCTCATTATTACTATCTTTAGAAATATTTGCCTAGCATTTCTGCTGTAATTAGTCAATTTCCCACCTTTCTTCCCTCCTTCCCCTACTGACATTTGGCCTAGGCTTTTATTACTCCCTGATTCTTGCCCTTTAATCATCAATCAGATAATCCTAAGGCTGCAATGGAAACCACTTAAAAACTCTTTTTGGAAATAGGCAGGGTATAATACATCAGTGTGGCTGATGAACAGAGACTGTTTCTGAGCTGCTGAGCCAGCTGGACACAGTTGTTGCTAGATGGGAGTTTTGTGAGTATCTTCTGGGTGACTAATACTGTGCTCCATCGTGTGGAGGATATGACAATGAACCCAACTTGGTCCCATAAGACTTAAGGTAAGACTAACTGCTGTAATAGATAAATCCTGAAACCTCAATGGCTAAATACAATAGAAGTTAGTTCAATGTTTGTGCCATTCAGTCACATGACCAAGTGAGGCCCAGATTGGCCAAGGCTCTGCCATGTTCAACACATGGCATCCAAGGTCACCTGGTGTTGGCATCCAGTTGGCGGATGAGCGAGAAAACGGAGAGCTTTGGGAAAGCATACATGCTTCTTAACCACTCTGGCCTGTGTTCAGCACACATCATCTCTGCCCATATCCCATTGGTGGAAACTAGTCACATTGCCTTATCTAATTGCCAGGGGTCCTAGAAAATGTAGTCTCAGCTGCTTTCCCATGAAACAACTCTATACATGGAAGGGGAACATCTTTGATGAATAGTTGACATTGTTCCAGTTCCCAAGGAATGTAAAATAATTGAACCACCTACCTCTATAAAATGGCTAAGAAAACCACATGGTATTGTGAGGAGAAGAATGGTCTTGCCTTATTTACAAGTGACCCTGAGCATAAAGGAGCATTTACGTTGTAGACCTCCATAATTGTTCAACAGAGGAATGGGCTGTTATGGGAGGGAGAGAGGCTGAATTTTCACTTGACTGAAGGTTCTAGAAGGAGTCAGGCTAGATGGCCCCTACCAGTCCTTCTAACTTTGAGTTCCCGTGCTTGGTTCCATAGTTATCACTGAAAACCTACTTTGTGCCAAGTTCTGGGTGGAGCTTTGGAGACCCAGAAACAAATAAGACAAGATCCTGACCTTCAGGTTAGGCAAGTGTGATGGGGAAGCGGACAGTGATGGGGAAGCTGAGAGGCAGGGAGTGGAAAGGTCTGGAAATTTAATTCCTAGCTCTGTTGCTTTGTAGCTGTGTGACCCCTCAGCCTTTCTGTTCCATTTACTCATTTATAAAACAGGAACAATAGTTGTCTTACAGGTTGTGGGGACACTCAATGGCATATTTAGAGCTTTTGTAGCACAGTGCCTGATGTGTAGCAAGCATGTTATTTAATTAGTAGTAATATTTTTATGATGACCTCGGGTAAGTCACTTAAACTTCTTTAAGCCTCAGTTTTCTCATCTGTAGGATGGAGTTAATAAACTTAACATCACGAGGTTGTACTCTTGCTGTGTCGTAGGATCTTGAGTCTACCATTCCTCCAGTCAGCTTCCTCCGGCATAAGTGGGTCTCATCACACACATTTGTAAGGACTAAAAATAAAAAAAAATATGATCGGCAATCAGCACCGTTCCCGGCACGGAGGAGGAACCTGAGTTAACAAGGACACGATTTCCTGGCTGCGCTCCCGAGGAAGGAGGTCTGTGCTGGGTCCCATCCCCCCAGCCCGTCCTGCTCAGGAAATGCGGAGAGAAAGCCAGGAACCAGGCCTGCCGGGCCCAGCGGCCCCTCAGCGCCTTCCCTCCCTCCCCTGCCCTCGACTGCAGGAAGCCGGCTGGCGGGAACGCCCTGCCTGGTGGGTGGGAAAGGCCGGGGCGAGCCCAGCACTGTTGGCTTCCCAGGCCCGCGGCGGCGGCCGCGCGGAGCTGTCACTGCGGCAGACGCGCGCGGCCGCCCCCCGCCTCCTGCTGCAGCCGGCCTATTAGTATTTCATGAAAGTGCTGCAGCCGGATTCGTGGGAGCAGAGAGGCGGCTCCAACAGGAGCCCTCGGCCCGTCCGGCACGGAGCCCACGCCGCTGGGGCGGGGCTGGGGAGCGAGGGGTGTCCCACCCTCTCCTTTGGGAGGAGACATGCTGGGGCCTGAAAGTTTGAGGGTGAGTGGTCCAAGCTCCCAGAGCTGGTAAACAGCAGGCGCTCAAGTTTCTGCTTTGAGTCTGTGGCCCTAGTCCAGATTCTTGAGGGGTTCAGGAATCTCAAGAATAGGAGTTCTGAATGGGGGAGGGGGACTACTGACGGCTTCCGGAGGTCTGCGAACCTCTTGAATTTGTGTCATGTGTGCTGCATTTTTCTTGAGCCTAAAGTGTCAGTGGCCCAAAAGGGGTTAAGAACCACTGGTTTCCAAGGCCCCCTGATTTTTCTACAAGTCCTTTCCTGGCACTTGGGCTTTATGAGGGTTTGCAGTTCCTCTACAGTTTTTAGCATCTTGAGAATATCTCCAGAAGGCCCCGCTGTTACTTTGTAGGGACTTGGGACCTCTACAGGGTCCCAGAATCTTTCTGCTGGATCTTCAAAATCTTTCTATAGGATCCTGGGGTCTGTCTGGGGATTTGAGGTCTCCTTGGAGCCCTGGTGTCTCTTCTGTCCCCCGATCCTCAGTGGCGTGAGTTCTAAACCCAGGTCTCAAGATCCCCGTGAACCCTCTGAAACTGGTGGTGAGTTTGTGGGTCTAACCATATATGTGTAATTCTGAGGAGAGGTTTCGCAGATTGCATCAGATTCTCAAAGGGATTCATGATTTCCCCCAAAGCTGTGAAAAACACTGCTTTAGAACATCTGGTATCGGACAGACCTTGCCCCCTTCTCACTAGGCAGAGTCTCAAGGCCACCTCCTCTAGGAAGCCTTTCTTGCCTCCTGGATTTCGTTAGAGTCCCACCTGCCCCTCCCCACCAGGCCCTCGAAGCACCTGGTCTGCTCCTTTGTAGCACTTTATGTAACTGTTATTAAGTAAGTATTTGTGTTTAATGTTAGGCACTGAGTCACTTGTCATGCAATAAAGAGTGAAGGAATGGAGGGATGTGTGCAGGCACTGCACTAGGGGCAGAAGGGTATCTGAGATGAATAAGGAGGAGGTCCCAGGCTGGTAGGGGGCAATAAGATGAGTTCCTACAAGGAAGACTGTCCTAAGGGCACTAAGGGGGGGTAAGCATAATGGGAGATGCACCAAGAGATCCAAAGATGGTGACAATCCTTGAAGAGCTGATACAATAACCTCCCTTTGTATTATATGTTATAGCTTACAAAGCACTTAGCTTGCATAAAATATCCTGGTATGACCTTACCTGGCAGGAGGGGAGTGGGGGAACTACGGCTGAGAGTCTTTCAGTGGCTTGCCCAAGGTCAACCAGCTAATGAGGGCTACCTGAGGGCAGAGTCTTGGTTTCCTAATCAGCAAAATAGGAATAACGACTTCCTATCACCTATATGAGATATTATCTGTTAAGTACACAGCATCATGCTTGATTTCTAGTAAGGATTCATAGATGCTCATCAGAGAAATGAATGAATTAAATAAATGTATTGATGGGTGCCCTAAAATGTGAGAGGACTCAAAATCATGCCATGATTCCCGTGAGACTTTGCACTGGCCTCAATCATATGGTGTTATAGTTTACTGCTTTCAAAGCGACAAAAATGAACCAACCCCAGCTTGGTTAGCTTTCTTTTCATATATGACTTTACTGCCTTTTTTCTGATGACAAAGTAATACGTGCACCTTATAAAAAATTTTAATTGCAGAAAGATATGATGAGGAAAAATGAAAGTGCAAAGTTAAGCTCGGTAGGCACAAGATGCTGACCTATTTTTATTCTTTGGGAGGTGGAGGAGGGGCATAGGACAGGCAGCAAAAAAATTCTTCCTGCTTAAATATCTCTCCTACTGGCCCTGCCATAGTTCCTGGAAGTTCGGTTAGGAGTCTGGCTTTTGACTTGGAGCACTGAAAGTTCAAGTGCAACCAAAGATTCAGGTGGGGGGAGAAGATGA
This sequence comes from Bradypus variegatus, assembly GCA_004027775.1. Lineage (NCBI taxonomy): Eukaryota > Metazoa > Chordata > Mammalia > Pilosa > Bradypodidae > Bradypus > Bradypus variegatus. The sequence continues at coordinate 5,412 of PVKY010011237.1, forward strand.
GAATTGGCTGGGCAGGGCTTTCCCTGGAACCCCATAAGAAATGGGATGGAATCTGCAGAACTTTCTGTGACAGCCTGCACAGTTGGCTCAGATGCCCACTGCTGATACACCTTGTAGACATGTCTATCTCCTTTCCTCTTGCTAACATTTAGTAACGTCGTTTTTGAAAGCTCCTGCCACACATGCATGCATGTGTATACACAGAAAGAAAAAAGGTTGAAAGTCCTGTATTTAGTTTTCTATATTCACCATATTTTTCTATGTATACTCTAATCGGTAAACATGGGATCCTGCTACACATGCATTTCTGCAACTTACTCTCACTCCTTTTACTTAAGAATACTTAGAAGATCCATTTTCTTGCCTATTCCTTCAAATCTACCCTATTCCTATTTTTGACTATGCTTCTTGAGGGCAGGGACTTTATTTAGCCCTATTTCCAGCCTCAAGGCTGGCACATCCTATAAGAGTAGCCACAGCATCCTGGCATGAATTAGGTGTCAGGCTCTGAGCTGAGTCTTTCATGAATTGATTTCATTTAATCTTCACTAGCATGCTCTGTGGTAGGTACTATTATATTCCCATTTTGCAGTTGGGAAAATGAGGTGCAGAGCTTGAACGCCCAAGGTCACACAGCTGGTAAAGGGTGGAGCTGGAATTTGAATCCTCATCTGTGAAGCGTCAAAGCTCGCATTGTGAAAGGATGAATAAGTAGCTGAGGGGGCCACGAGTCCCTGGTGAAAAAATTCTGTCCTCAGAACCTCCCCTGTATATACTGGGTTCTCATGTCCAAGGATTTGCAGTGCTTGGAATCTGCATCAGCACATAGGGTGAATTCAGTAAAGGCCTGCAGAAATCCTGAGACCATGCCTCCTTTTCACGGGAAGTGGCATTTATGAATCTCCTATTCTAAAAATAAGCCACACTTTGTTAGGGGCCCTTGAAGACCAGCCCAGGCATTTCAGGATAGCCAGTTCCCTGTCTGCAGTGTAAGAAATTAATCAGAACCCCAAAGCCCTTCCTCTCTTCCCATAAGCCAGTGCTGTGGAAACGCCTAGCGCTTTGCTGCAGCTCTCCTAGAGGACTGCAGAGATGCCAAGGGCAGTTTAACACAGATCCATCTTTCTGTAAGAAAAGCGACAGAAGAAAGGCCCAAGGGAGGAACAGGTCAGCTCTGCTGCAAAGAATTTGCAGAGAAAACTCTGTAGCTGTCCTCAACTTGAAAGCTCCCTCACCCCCCATCCCAGTCAGAGACACTCAAATATGACTGTGCTAAATCCTCCTGGGGTCTGACTGCTGGTTCCCCTTTGAAGGGCAAGGTTTTGTGGGGCTACTAGCCTCTTTCTTGGGACCCCAAAGTCTTCCTCTGTAGAATGATTGGGTGCATTATTACTAGGGGTGCTGTGTGGTGCTAGGTGCTAGAAATAATATTGATGATGATGACAATAAGAAGAATAGAAGAATGTCAGCCACATCATTTGTGGAACACTGTTCCTACTGCTTTCCATGCAGTATGTTATGTAATTAAAAAAAAACCCTAAAATGACCGTATTATTTTCCCTTTTTAACAGATGAGGAGGTCAAGGCTTAGAGAGAGCTAGAAATGGCCAGAACGTGAGTATTTGATAGGAGGTTTGTCTGGCAGCAGAACCTGAGCTCCAAAAAAACTTGTGGGTTCTGACTCGGAGGAAGTGCTAAGAAAAAAACTGGTCAATTTGATACATGTTAGAATGTGACCCTGCCCTCCTGAGAGTTAAACACAATGGAAGGGAAACTAGGAGGGGTTGTACATTGAGATGAGACAGCAAGGGAAGAGCACAAGCAAAGGGGCAGATGTGGGAAAGCAGTGGGTGTGCCAGGGGAAGTCTGGATAAACTTTACAGTGTGTGTGTGTGTGTGTTTCTGGGAAGGTAGGAAGAGATCAGGCCAGGCCAGGACTTTGGCCTTTATGCCATAGACAATAGTGGCTTACACAAGAGATGCTTCAAGAGGCCAGCTATGCTGCTGCAGTCAGAGAGGACGCATCTCTCCATGCATCTGTGTTCTGCCGTGTGAATGCTACTCCCTGCCAGTGTGTGGGAGGGCAGCAGTGTGGGAGAGTGTCTCTGGCTGTGTCCTGTGTGTGGATCTTGGGCTCCATTCAAAGCCCTCCCCACTTCTCTGGGTCCTAGGTAGTTTGCACATAGTAGGCCCACAGGAAGTATGTTATATGCCATAGAATTATTAGAGGGACTTTTTAATATCATCTGTTCATCACTCCATGTAAAGAAGGTGAAAGCAGGGAATACAGATGGGGAAAGGACTTGTCTAGGATAACACGATGAATTGATTGCAGAGCTGGAGACCGGAATTCATACTTTCTGAGTCCAAGCTGATTTCCTTTTCCACATTTGTTGAATACAGAAATGGTATTTGTGGATTGTTTACTGCATACGAGGCCCCGGGCTAAGAGCCTTTTCATAAATTATCTAATTTAATCTAACAACACCCCTATGAGAGCGCCCCTCTTGACAGCAGGGCGTCTTACCTTCCATTTCTATTTCCCACCGCGCCTAGCCCAGGTCTTGGGCATCTAGGTTGGCAGGCAACAGAAACTTGGCAGTGTTCAAGTCCTGGGAAAGGGTAAAGGACGGAGAAGGCGGGGCCTCCCGGAAGGTCCCGCCCTTCGGCTTAGGCCCCGCCCCAGGATGCTGACGACACAACCTGGCCCCGCCCCTCATTGTCAGTCCCGGGGAGTCCGTGGAGGCGCCGGCCGCCGGGAGACCAGCGCGGATCCTTCGGCCGGCGGGAACGCGGGCCGGAGCTACCAAGGTGAGGGGGAGGCGGCGGGATCCTTCACCGCCCGCGGCCTCAGGGCGGGAGCGGGGTGGGAGCGCGGCACGGGCGGCTGGGGCGTGCGGGGGCAAAGGAGGACAGCCGGAGGGGTCGGGACACCCGGGGCAGAACGCGCGGGCGCTCCTGAGGGGAGGTGGGGGCAGGGGGAGTCCAGGTTGCCTCGGGTGTGGGGGGGCGGGGGGAAGAGGGAAGAGTTTGGGCGGATTTTGGAGGAAGAGATCCTGGGAGAGATCCTGAAAGATCCTTTGGGTCGACACCTTGAGATTTTTTTGGAGTTGGGGGAAGAGAATTTGAGGAGATTTTTCTTTCGGCGGGGGGAGGGAAGGTTCTGAGGAGACTTCTTGGTGGGAGAGAGACTCTGAAGAGAGATGTTTGTTAGGGGGCAGGGGAGCAGAGGAGACATTTTCGTGGGGGGAGAGCTTGGAGAAGACTTTTTGGAGTTGAGTCTGGGGTTCGGGGGGCGGGCGTGCGAAGTGCGGGCAAGCACGGCGCGGGGCGAGCCGGGGAGCGCGGGCCCGGCTGGGCAGGGAGCGGCGCGGCCGGGGCGGGGGGCCCGGGCGCCGGGGGAGGGGGCTGCGCGGGTCAGGCGGGCACCCGGGGAGGAAGGAAGTGATCATACAGGAAGAGCCCGGGAGCTCCCGAGGAGGAGGAGGAGGAGGAAGAGGAGGGAGGTTTGGGAGCGCGTCGAGTCGGCGTGCGGGATCCCGGCTGCGGGGCTGCGGGGGCGGCGCGGGCCGGGGCGGGGGTCCCACCGCCGCCGCAGCTGTCGGCCCCGCCGGCCCGTGTCCCGGACGATGCTGGTCTTGCAGCCAGACCGCTGGGCCGGGAAGGAATTCGAGGCATTCGCTTTGTTTAAGTTGCCAGTAGACAGTCCTTAGGACTAATTAATGGTGGAATCTGCAGGGTACGCGGGCGAACCGGCCCGGGGGCCGCCCCCCGCGGTGAACTTTCCGCAGCGCGCGCGGCCCGCCTCCCTGCGCACCCCAGCCCCCCCTCGGCCCGGGCGGGGAAAGAGCCATGGCTTCCCCAAGCGCTGGAATGAAGTGCGGTTTTTGGGGCCGGTGGCCTCTGGCTGCGGAGGCTGCTGTCTTCAGGGAATCCGGCGTCCGGGAGCGGCCGAGTTGGGGTTCGGAGCACTGTTTAGAGCTCCCTGAGGTGCCTGCGGTTTCTGTTAATAACCTTGGAGGAGGCTCTGCAAGCCGAGAAAGACCATCTTGCTTTGGAGCATCTGTTTCTGCATCGCGTCAGCCCCTTTCCTAACGCTGCAAAGCTTGTTGTGGCTTGTTTCGGAAATGCCGAGGCCCGTGCTCACACTTGAGGGTGGGAGGGGGAGAGAATCGGCATCCCCGAAAGAACCTGCAGTGTTATCTCCAGTAGGCCCAGAGTGCTTGCAGATTCTCCCTCGTACTTTCACTGACTTGAATGACCTTGGGCAAAGGATTGTGCTTCTAACTCCAGGTGTCTTATCTGTCCATTGAGGAGAAGATACTCTCAGGACTTCCCTGCCTTTTGGGGGTATTTTGAGGGGTGGGGTTTGTTCAGGGTATTTAATTTCTTCGAGCTGGATTTGTGAAGGCTGGAGAATTCAGATTACCTAGTAAAACTCTACTACCTCAGGGAGGGGTTTGGATTTTAAGAGATTTCCTTTCTGAGAATCCATACAGTACATTTCTGATTACTTTCCATCACTTGTTTGCAGCATTGGTGGCATTCAAGTAGTTAATTTGAATAACCTCCATCGAAAATTCTTCTCTTGTCAGAAATAATTATTTTGCTTAGAATTCCCCTTGGGGCAGATTAAGGTTTTGCTCAATTTACTCAGAAGAATTTTCCATGTTTCTAAAATTAAACCACTTTTCTAAACATAGTAACTAAAGTTCAAAAAACTGGAAATAGTGGGATGAGAAGGGAGGGATTTGGAGTCTGGACAAAGCAGCAAATACAGATTCATTGTTGACTTGCGATTGATAAAATAACTTGGTTTATGAATTAGCCTTTCTTGATTATTAGATATTTTCTTAGTCTTAAATAATTTAAGATTATTAGATTTTTTTTTAGTCTTGAATAATTTAAGACCAAGAAAGGGAACTAATAATTGTTGAGTTTCTGTGTGCCCAATAATTGTGCCTAGGTGGCTTATATTTCATGTATTCTTCCCAAGAATGCTATGAAGTGGTAGTTTTACAGTGTGCAAATTGAGGGTCAGAACTGACAACGTATTTTACAGGTGCGCGAATTGAGAGAACAGAAAAGTGACCTTACCAAGTTCACATGTAGAATTAGTAAGAGGTAGAGCTGAAATTCAAACCCAAGTCTATTTCTAAGATCCATGGTTATTTCTACTATACATGCTGCCTCGGGAACAAGGAGACCTAGTTCCTAGCCTTTGATTCAGCTGCTAAGCCACTGTGGATCCTAGAATAAGTAAATTAAGTTTATTCTCCAAAAATATTTCCTTTTTTTCTTTCAGCAATGTTGTCAGTATGCTGTTGGGGTGCTCCAGTATTTGTGATAGACAAATTTATAAGGCTGTTATGGTGGTATGTCCTATTTGCAGTAGGTGCTTAATAATTTTTTTGCCTATGATGGAAGCATTTGTATTGAAATATCGAGTACCTGAGTGATCATAGATTTTATTTATGTAACGGCAGATGTTGGACAGCTAATGGCCATTGTTTAAGTGACACTGATGATCAGAAACGGAATCATTTCTCCTGTAACATTGCATTTTGGGACAAAGTTGGCTTAGAGCAAAGCATACTACAAGTAGAACCCAGATAGTTCAAGCTTAAAGATTTGGTATAAACTTTGATGTACATAATAGGTGCTCAGTAATAGGTGCGGAATGACTGAATGTATGAATTCTTTTTTTTTTGGTTCATTTTTTTAGTGTGGTAAAATACATAAAAATCATTTTACCCACATTTTAAGTGTACAATTCTGTGACATTAAGTACATTGACAATTCTGTGACATTAAGTACATTGACAAGTGTTACTTTCGCCACTATTTCCAGAACATTTTCATCATCCCAGACAGAAATTCATACTCATTAACCAATTCCCTCATTTCCTCCTCCCCCCTGCTCCTGATAACCACTATTCTTCTTTTTGTCTCTTATGAATTTGCTTGTTCAACGTATTTCATATGAAAGAAATCATACAATATTTGTCCTTCTGTGTCTGGCTTACTTCACTAAACATGATGTCTTCAAGGTTCATCTGTGTTTTAGCATGTATTAGTACTTCATTTCCTTTCAGTTTTCCACAGTGTGAACAATGCTGCAGTGACCACTGGTGTATAAATATCTGAATGAGTCCCTGTTTTCAGTTATTTTGGATATATACCTAGAAGTGGGATTGCTGGCTTATATGGTAGTTCTGTTTAACTTTCTGAGGAACTGTCAAATTGTTTTCCATAGTGGCTGTACCATTTTACATTCCCACAAACAGTGAACGAGAGTTCCTATTTCTCTGTATTCTCACCAACACTTATTTTATTCCCCCCCCCTTTTTTTTTTAAATAATAGCCATCCTAGTGGGTGTGAATTTATCTCATTATAGTTTTGATTTGCATTTCTCTCGTGGCTGATGATGAGCATATTTCATGTGCTTATTTTCCATTTGTAAATCTTTTCAAGTCCCTGGCCAATTTTTCAATTGGGTTTTCTTTCAGTTGTTGAGTTGTAGCCATTCTTTATATGTTCTACTCTTGAATGTATGAAGTGTAGGAAGACTGGACTGATGATGTACTAACTTTGTAACCCACTCTGAAAACTACTTTTTGTAATAAATTTCCTACAGCTTACCATTTGTCTCTTCTCACTTTTTCAAAATTGTTAAAGAAAGATAACAGTAAGAGAAGATTATGAAAGCTAGTATAATTACTACAATGTCTTAGAA
>PVKY010011238.1:0-12113 GCA_004027775.1 Bradypus variegatus
ACCTCTGTCCCGCCACCTCAGTTTGGGAACTTGGTACAAAGAACTTGGTACAAAGAAGCAGTTTTGTGCTTTTTCAAAGGGTAGGAGAGAACTAAAGAAGTTTGAGGTGTGGGTGGGCACCAGGCAGGCCCGCATGGGGTGAGCCGCTGCCCGCCCTGCTCTGGCCAGGCCCCAGGCCCCAGGCCCAGCCAGCTGCCAAGTGCCCGTGAGCAGGGAGCCTGCCCAGCCCTGTCCCCGCTGGGCTCCATCTAGCCCCTTCTGGCTGAGAATGATGTTTTGCGTCCTGGTTTTCCTTCCAGCCCTCCAGACCATCCCCAGCACATCTTCTAGTCCTGACCAGAATTTCTTCTGTCAACAGCTTCCCTGGGGCAGAGCACGTGGGCAGTTCCTGTGCACCCGACACCGAAATACTGTTTGGGTGGCAGCTTCTTGGGTGTGGCGCACCCGTGGGTCAGCTGGCTGGCCGCGAGCTCCTGGTGTGGCATTTCTGTGTGGGGAGTGGTCGGGGCCACCCACGAATCCTCAGGTGCACAGCTCCGAGGGGCCCCCGCCGTTTGCAGTGGGAGACAGACGCTCCGTCACACCGCGCTGCGGGGCACAGGCTACCCGTTCAGTCTTTGTCAGGGAGACAGGGCCAGTGGGGCGGGAACAGGCTTCATTCACTGGCCTCAGCTAATTGCAGCCATTAAGTGAGCTCTGCATTGTGGGGACAATGGACACTCCACTTTCCATTTTCCTCACTGCTCAGGCGAGAAGGCCTGGAAATGAAATAATCTGTGAGAGCGCGAAAGCCGTACCAATGGTTTCAAAAGGCTACCAGGGAAAGCCTTGTAAATACAAATCAATGGACAGAGAGCAAACAATTCATATGCTAAAAAAATTGGATGGAAACCCATAATTACTTTAGGAGTTATGGTAATAAATTATTTATTAATGTAAATTATTTCACAGGCAAAGAACATAGAAGAAACTCGAGCAGAAGGATCATACATTATGTATAAAAAGGAATTGTAAAAATATTATAGCAAGCCTGCTTGGTTTGCTGCTACCGTTCAGGTTTATCAGCATTTTAATTATAAACCCTCACTTTCAGGGTTTAATTACTTGCCTGTTAAAGTCTACTCTGTACATAAAAGGGTTGTTCCCCCTGGCACTTTCTGGATTAATTTTGACGGCTGTGGAGCCGTGCAGGACCCGGAGATTTTGCTTTTAGATTTGGTAGCTCTGGGTCTTTAACTCAGCCACTGCTTGTTGAAAGCCGAACGCGATTGCACCTTGTATGAAAAAGCTGCTGTTGGAGGTTGAGAGTTTGAGGTTTCTAAGAACCAACAAGGAAATAAAGGAAACAAAGTGGAAGCAGCAGCAAAACCCGAGCGGCGCAGGGCCCGCTTCTGTCTCTGCCGCCTTTTCCATCTTTCAGAGACGGCCATTTGCAATAGGATCACGGGGTCACAGGTCAGTGTGAGGCTCGTTTTCATGTCAGAGTGTACATCTGTATACAAGCATGCATAGATATGATTTTAAATCTCCAAAACAGTTTAAGGGTTGTCTATACAGGGTGCCTTTTCAACTTTTCCTTGTACCATTTGTTGATTTCAGACAGTGTTTCTGGAATAAAGTATGGAATGGAAGTAGATGCAAAAGGTACTGTTACCTGACAGCCACTTACACTGACAAGTGAAAAGAAAGCCTCCAGGCTACCCTCTCCCTCAGACTGGCCTGTGTTGGCATGGGGCGGGGGCCACCGTGATGCCGGAGGGAGCGGCTACTGCCAGACTGACTTGGGGCCAGCTCCCCAGGCGCACAGCTAGGTACCCTTCCACGTGGGATGACGGTCGAGTTAGGAGGCGGCTTGAGCCAGCTGACTTTGGGACTCCCAGACTGGGTTAAAGACTGGGCTCTGCCGAGACACCTCTCTGGAGCTCTGTCTCCCCCCTAGTAAGACGGGGTGTACTGCCAGGACTGGCGAGTTGGGTCACGCGCTTTCTACATGATGGGCTCTGGATACTCGCTCACACTCAGTCCCAGCTTTAGCCAGGATCCCAATGGGGTGTTAGTGAATTAGCAGTTAATAAGCATTTATTGACAGTTTCTTGTCTAGCTCTCCATCTGCTCTGTGAGCAGGCCACTGCCAGTTTCTTCATCTGTAAAATGGCACCCAGCTCTGCTGTGCGGATCAGTTTAGAGGTGAAGCACAAACAGCTGCCAGGTTCACATGCTCTGTGCACACCGCAAACCAAGGAGAGGGATAAAACAGCTTTCTGTCCCTTCAGGGTGTGTGTTGCCATTGTGAATACTAGCTTTTCCCTACCAATTTCTAAGTGCCCCCAGGGGGTGGGAGGTGGAGTGGAGGGCCTGGTCAAGGGCACCCAGTCCACCCTGCCTTTGCAGATGGAAGACTGAGGCCAGCACCCCCATGCCCGGTCTGGTGCTTTTTTATACCTCTCTACTGTTTGGGGATCCCATTGGGCCTCTTGTAAAAGCAAAGATCTCCCAGAGGCAGTGGCCGCTGCCGCCCACCCCACAGGGCTGGTGAGGGTAGTGGTCTGCAAACCAGAGATCTTTGTTCTCCCTGAAGCTTGTGGGCCAGCCTTCCCACGCCCCTCGACAGGGCAGTGTGGGGTGTGCTGTCTGCAGACTCCCCAAGCCCTTGCCTCTTGGGCCTGTGTGAGGAGCTTCGAGTCCTGTGTTGCTGCGTACAGCTTGCATTTCAGTGAGAGGCTAGGCCAGGCCCAGGCAGGCAAAGCCCAGGGACCTTTTCTTCCTAACAAAGCTCTGAACTGAGTCTCCATTCTGGTGATGGAAGGAAACAGGTGCTGTAGGGAGCCAGGGGCTCTAATGTCCATTTGAAAATACAGGACACCATTGCAGGGTATTTCACGTGCGTGCCGTTACTTGTTTTAATCCCCTGTGCGTTTTTTTTTAAGATCAATTTAGTAAAAACTGCTGTCAGAAAGAGACCTTGGCCCCCTGCTGTTGAGTTTGCTATTGAAAGGCCCAGTGAGCTTCTGCCCCCCAAATCAAGCCTAGACTCCTTGCAGCCCTGAGGCCAAGTCAGCAGAGCCCAGGCCCAGGGCAGAGAGAGACTCGTCAGCACAAATAGGTGTGAAGTCCAAAAATGAGTCAGCTGGGGGCGATGGGCTGGAGGCTCGCCACCCCAGTCTGGAAGGCTGAGAGAATCCTGTGTCTTGGGTGTGTGCTCTCGGTGCTTAACCTTTTCTGGAAACCACATTTCTATTGTGGTTGTGTTGCTGTGAGGCAGCATCTGAAACACAGCACGCAGGGCAGAGCTCCGGGGCTGTGAAACGCCTCTGTCTTCTGAACGTAAGAGGGCTCGTGGTCCCCCCAGGGAGCTAGGCTCCTGGGAATTTCCCTTCAAGTTCAAGGGCAGAAATAGAAACAGGACCATTTGAGGTCAAAGGCTAGGTATGTTCCTCTGAGCGTTTTCTTTCTTCCAGCTCTAGGGTTGGCTCACTCGGCAGCCTCTGCCCTCCTTAGTCAGAGGCTGCAGCACAGAGGCCTCTTGAGTGGGGCTTGGAGATCTGGGTTCTCCTGAACCTCCCGTGGTGCTCAGAGAGTCAGAAATTTCTTGCTCAGTCATTGCCGAGCCTCAGATTTGAAGCAGCCTTGGAGAGCCTTGAGTCTGACGGTGAGAGAACGGGGCCCAAGGGTGCCTGCCTGGTGTCCCTGCTGTCGGGAGACAGAGCCGTGTGTGTGTCCACACACCACACATGCACACTCTCACATACTCACTGCACACTTAAGTGTGTGATCACATACACACACGTGTCACACATCCGTGTACACTCAGCCACCCGCCCACTCACATCACACATCTCCCATGTATAATTTCAAACTTGGAAAGATAGGCTCAGCAGGGAAATGGAGAAACGTGGATCCCCAAGGTTGAAGAAAATGAGATGGGGTGGCATTTAACCAGCTGTTGCCAGGCTTTCCTCGGTTGAGCCATTGGGCATGCAGCCACCAGGGGCTTGGTTGATGCTCGGACGGTTGAGGGGCCCCCTGCAAAGCTCTCGACTGGGCCACAACGTGTTCTCAGGCGCTCATCCTCTTCTCACGAGGGCTCCAGCTAGAACATGCTGTGCAGTTTGACACGCCCTTCCTGTGCAAGGTGGCCTTCTCAGGACACAGGGAGAAGTCTTCCTTCTCCACCGTTGTGCTTTCTCTCACTGGCCAAACTGCAGCAACAGCCACAAACGCCAACTTTGAAATGATGTTCTGAATACAGAGTTGTAGAGAGTAGACTTGGCCCTCTGGAAGCTTCCCGGGCGTGGCTCGTGGTCTCACGCGGTTGCTGACTGACCGAGGTGTTTGAGAACGAGGGCGTCTGCATGGCCTGTGGGCCCGAGCTGGGGTTCTCCACATTGTTGCATTAGTGTAACCTGGGGAGCTTGTTAACATGCAGTTTCCTGCCCCAAGCTGGGGGCGAGGCCTCGGAATCACCATTTTAATAAGCACACCCAAAGGTGCTCACACAGGTGGACTAGCACTCCTCCTGGAGAACACGGGCTCCCATTCCAGCCAGATCTCACAAGAGAGTTTTACCCAGACGCCACAGATCCCAGCCTCAAATCCAAGAGCCTTTTCCAACTCTGGTGATCATGAAAATGGTCACTACTATTTTGACAGCCTGCTCCATTTCTTGGCAGGTCCTGCCCTGGGCACCTGTTGGGAATTGTCGTAGTAGCTCTGCTGGGTTGTTACCATCTGCCGTCCCCATTGTACAGATGAGGAAGCTGAGGTTCGCGCGCGGGTCTGCACCCTTCCCACCACGCCACAGCGATCGCTGAGACCACACCATGTGATCGCTGCTCAGCAGCCCCCATGTCACCGGCGCTTTCTAGAGTTCACAGTTGTTTGTGCAGAAGGGATATTGCACGGAGGGTGGGGGCATCCACATCCTCTCCCTGGAGCCCTCCTGAGGCCGGTGGGGCCTGCTGCTCAGGGCAGTTTGTCATTAAAAATGAGCTTCTATTCCTGTTTCCTGTGTCTGCTGACCTGACCCAACAAATTGCCTTCTGTTCCCTGAGCGAAGAGGGAAAATGCAAGGGCTAAACATAGCTCGATTGTTTTTACTTCTCTTATGTTGTACTTCTCTGAGCGATAAAGATAGAAACAATTAAAATATTAAATATTCTCTGCCCCGCAGACAGAGCAGGTGGCCCCCTGAAGGGTGTTGACACAGAGTACAGTGCTCAGCAGCTGGCAGGCTGGGCCTGCCAGAGCACCTTGGAGGTGACTGCCAGCCGGGCTCTTGCTGCTTCCCACGCAGCCATCCCTGGCCCAGGTGGGTCAGAGAGTTCTAGGCCCAGCCCAGGTTGGCCCTGTAGGGGCAAAGAAGGGTCACCTGTGCTGGGAGCAAAGGGCAAGGGTGACAAGACGAAGCCCTGTGGCCTGCTGGCACCTTTGACCTACATGTCATTACCTGCTCCTTGTTCCACCTGCCACAGGCTGAGGTCTGCTGGGTTCCAACTCTGTGCTAGGGAAAAAGGAGACCCGGGAACAAGTGATTGACATCCAGCCTTGTGTGCTGTCCTATTGAAAGCCTGGGCAGAGCTGTGGGAGCAGAAGGGGCGATCTGGGGAGTGGGAAGGTCTGTCCTCAGAGGAGGGGACGTTTGAGTAGAAGAAGGCAGGAGAGTGACAGTCCAGGTCTCTGCAAAGGTGGTGAGTCAGGAGAGTTTGCTGGGGCTGCAGACTTCACTGCAAACATGAGCTGACTTGAGAACTCACTTTTTAAACCCTCTCCCCAACAAAGAAATCTTGCACAGTAAGGTGGGATTTGACAGTTAACAGAAAGGCAGAGAGCATTGGATGCCCAGCCCTCTGCATGTAGACTTCACTTAAGCTCCTTCCTTCAATTTAGTTAAACTTTTGTTTTATAAATAATTGCTGTTGGCTAAGAATTACTCTTTAGGGTTCTGTGCATAAAACCTGGGTATTCCTGGAGGAGTGTACTCCAGGGGCCGTATCAGGGATTTTCCAGGATGTCTTGACCCTCTGATTCTTGCCTGACTTCAGATGTGGTGGGAAGTTCGGTTCACTTGAAGTGGAGGGCCTCCTGGGATGGGGGCAAATAGACAGGGGCCCTGAGGCCAGGCTGAGATGTTTACTGTCTGGAGGCAGTGGGCAACTGCTGAAGGGAACACACTCTAGAACGTTCTCTGGAGGCGGTGAGCACGCTGGCCTAGATCAGGAGAGGAGGCGCTGCCAGACGAGAGCCCCAGTTGTCCGTGTTTGACTAGCTCTGGGTTCCCCTTTCTTCTCGTGATTTCCCTGGAGATGCGGGAAATTCCAGGGAGCAAAACAGAAATGTGATGAAACTGGCATCCTCGGAGGCTAGCATCAAGCCTGTTTAATTCCATGGGTCTCCCAAGGCCTGGGTGGACATGTTCTGTAGGCTCCTTACCCAGTGACACCAAGGCACTGGCCCACGGGCTCCTTCCCCAGCCGCGGCTTCCCTGGCCCAGCCAGTGCCCTAGTACCTGGTTCCGAAAGAGAAGCTAGTGGACAGCTTTATTTTCTGGGAACTTCTGAAGGACCCAGACGCACAAGCCCAGAGGAGACCGTCATGGTCCCTGAGTTAAGCCAGGGCACGTGCCCTTCTGCCCTGTTCTTAACCAAGGAATGGACCTGTTGGTTTCCTGATTTGGGAATATATTTTTCCTTAGAGAAATCTGTAGAGTATCAAGAACAAGGAGAAAGTAAAAATCAAGTAGATACTTACCAGTCAGCTCTTGACATTTTGGTTTATTTCCCTTTTGGATTCACATATAACATGCCAGTTTTACTAATTAGAAATCATACCGTATATACAGTTTTATTTCCTATTTTTTTCTGCTTAGCATTAAATCATAAGCATTCCCCACAGCATTAAAGATTCTTTGAAACTGCTCGTTGATGTTCCATGTTATTCCTTCATAATTTATTTAACCAGCCCCAACTATAGGACATTTGAGTTATTTTTGCCATTTGGCTGTCAGTCATATCATTTTGATGAGAACCATCATATGTAAATATCCACTTTTTTCTTAGGATAACTTTCCCTCTTTTAAGTCAGATAACAGATGGTTGTAACTCAGTGTTAGTTGGTATTTCTTTTTGCTTTATTAAAATTTTATTTTACTGAACACTTAACTGCTAATGTCTGATTGAAAGTGTTTTAGAAGTGTAGTGAATACTCTTTAAAAATGTGATGAAAACTCAAGGGCTGTGCTTTTTGTGGGTATTGATGACATTTTAAACAACATACATGTTATTTGTGGAAAGATACTCTGGGAATAATTGGATCAGATTCCACTGAATGAACGTGTCGAGACGTGGGGCGTCAGGGCCTGGGAAGCTTCGGAGCCAGGGACAGTCCTGCTTTTTGCCAAACTGGCCTGTCCGGGCCTAAGGGAATTCTGAGACCTCCCGTGGACACCTAGGGCTCTGGCCCCTCCATCTGTGTGTCTCATGATCAGGGCAGGGTGCCTGAGAGGAAGGAGTGTGACCTTTAACCCTGGTTTGGCTTTTCCCTTGGGCCTGCATGGATCATTTAAACCAGGTTAGTCTCGGGCATGTCTCCCCGTGGCCCAGGGAAAAGGGCCCCTGATAGGGATGACAGCCCAGCTGTCCTGCCACCTGGGGCACTCACATAGGGGATGCCATGGCTTTCTGACCATCCAGCCCGTCTTGCACTACTAGTAAACTCCTTGAGGGCAGGGCCAGGGTTGGGGGTCACCCCTGGTTCCCCTCAGCCCTGTAGTGCAATGAAAAGACCACAGGCTTTGAGGTCAGAATAATCAGTTTTGAATCCTGCCATTTGTTAACCCTGTATCCCAGGGCCAGTTATTACTGAAACTTCCCAAGCCTCAGTTTCCCCACTGGCCAGGCTGGTGTCTCCAGGCATGGGTGATAATGCAGATTACGTGGCCCACGGGGGATGCTCAGTAAATGGTTCGCATTATGTTGAGAATTGGTGCACATTTAAGCCCCTACTACATATCATTTCAGGTGTCACTTCTTTCCTCTGACTGACCCATCTAAGCCAGTTTTCTCTGAGTTCGCATTTTATAGATACACGTAGATTATGAAAGAGAAAGTGCTAACTTGTTGGTTCCTGGCAGCTCAGCCTATTTCTTAACTTTCCTGTTGTACTGTAAATCCGAACACAAGAGCTATGTCAAATTTATCTTTACATCTCCTAAAATTGCCAGCACAGTGCCTGATTCCACAGTAGAAAAACAACAGTTAGCAATTGCATACTTCATGAAAATAAATGCCCAGGTGCAAAGTCAGCATTTCGTAGCAGGGTTAACTTATTCATGCGTTCAAGTAGAGACCTGGCTGTGTAAATTTATCTTGTCCTCTTAAGTCTGTGCAGCCCGAGACGGGGTTTTAATGGCTTTAAGTATGCTCCACTTTGGGGAGAAATCCAGCGAACCCACAGAAAGGCCTGGCGCCGGGCAGTGGTTGTCACTATTGTTGAGTGTTTTTGGGATGAGGGCATAAATCAGTATGAGATCCTCCTTCTATTATCAGTAAGTGCTTTAAAGGTGAAATTCAGGTGAGCGGTCTATTCCCCCAGCTCCTCGCGACCTTGACCATCAAGCCCTGAAAGACCTGTCTTTGGCCCTGGTCACTCTCCTAGTCCAGGAACGACAGGCTGCTGGGAAGCGACTCAGCAGACAGATGGCCCCGACACTGCTCCTGGCCAGGACAGGGCACAGAGCAGGATGGTTTCCCACCTATAAAACGAAAACCTTGGTTTCCACTATCCTGGGAGGCAGGTATGTTAGTTTGGAAGGAAAACTGTAGAGGAGTCCCTGAGGTTTCCCCAGGTTCGAGGCTTTGTCCCTTCCAGCTCAGCACCATGGGGCTCCCTGTCCCCTCTGCCCCTGCGTCTCAGTTCTCGGCTGTGAAATGAGGCTGGACTGGCTGGTTTCGAAGGGCCTATCTGGCTCCACAGCCCCGTGCTTAAACTGGCAGCAAGAGTGGTGATGGGGGCTGGTGGGAAGGCCTTCTCAAGTCCTGTTTTTCTTTGTTATTTGTGAACCAGAAAATGACAGGTGGCGAGACCTGGACAGGAAGTGCCCTCTGCAGATTGACCAGCCCAGCGCCGGCATCTGGGAGTGCCTGCCGGAGAAGTGTCCGGACGGCCCCCGGTGGCAGCGGGAGGCGGTGACGGCCTGCGCGGTGACCAGCCTCATCCAGGACCTCAGTCTCAGCGACCACAACGGGAACCCCTCCGCGCCCCCCAGCAAGCGCCAGTGCCGGTCGCTCTCCTTCTCTGACGAGCTGTCCAGCTGCCGAACGTCTTGGCGGCCCCTGGGGTCCAAGGTCTGGACTCCCGTGGAGAAGCGCCGGTGTCACAGCGGGGGCAGTGTCCAGCGCCACTCCAATGGCTTCGGCACCATGCAGAGGAGCTCCAGCTTCAGCCTCCCCTCCCGGGCCAACGTGCTCTCCTCGCCCTGCGACCCGGCAGGCTTTCACCATGGGTTCGGGGGGCCACCTGGCCAAGGGGCACTGGGCTCGGCCACCTGCGGACCGGTGGGAGACGTCTGGAGCCCCGAGCCCAGCCCTGCGGAGGGGTGCCGGTTGGACACGCAGCGGTCCCTCTCCTGCTCACACGAGCAGTTCTCCTTCTCGGAATACTGCCCCCCCTCCGCCAACAGCACCCCTGCCTCCACCCCCGAGCTGGCACGACGTCCCAGCGGGCTCTCCCGCAGCCGCTCGCAGCCGTGCGTCCTCAATGACAAGAAGGTTGGCGTCAAGCGACGGCGCCCCGAGGACGCCCAGGAGCAGAGGCCTTCCCTGGACCTCGCCAAGATGGCCCAGGTAAGACCTCACTGGCCCGGAGGCCGCCTGGCAGCCTGGGCCCCCGGGCACGCAGGGAGCTGTGGTGGGAGCTTCTGCCGCCCAGTCCTCACCCGTTCAACACGTGAGGGATGCCGGTTTAGGTTGGGGTCGTGTCCTTGCCCTCTAAATGCTGTTCAGAGAAAGATGACTTCAAATTGGGGCTTTTTCGGGTGTCCGTCTCTCAGGTTAGAATCAGGAACGCGTTCTCCCCCTGGCGCGTGGTGCTGATGGTGCAGGAGCAGACGGGTGGTGACAGCGGGGCCCTTCTCCTCCCGCTAACATCGGAGCCTCCACTCCAGGAGCCCCCCCTGCAGTTGCTGTAAGAAACACTTGCACACCAGCGTGCTCGAGCGTGTCAGGGCCTCGGATCACAGCCTTGGGCAGCGGTTTTGGAGAGAGTTGGGGTGTGGGGGGCGGTGGGCAGGTGCTTACCCCTTTGTTTAAACTGTTGGCTGTGTTAGAACAGGGAGCAGTGGTCAGGCAGTCCTCACTGCCCACTGCAGGCTGCGTCTCTGGCCACACACCTGTCACGTGGGCTTCTTGGGTTGGAATGAGATGAGCTCGGAGGTCATACCCCATCATCAGTCAGGGCAGCCTTGACCTGAGCCAGGCAGCATTCAGTTCTTACTGGAGAGGCTTACCAAGGATGGGAGCGGGGCTGGGAGCCGGGAATGGGAGTGGGGATGGGAGCGGGGCTGGGAGCCGGGAATGGGAGTGGGGATGGCAGTGGGGCTGGGAGCTGGAAATGGGAGCAGGATGGGGAGTCAGGAAAGGGAGGGGGGATGGAAGTGGGGCTGGGAGCTGGGGTTGGGAGCTAGGGGAGTAGGATTGGCCCTTGTGACGTGAGGATGGGTTGAGGTGGTGCTCTTGGTTCTGTATCCAGGAGCCGCTAAGTGGCCGAGTGCCACAGTCTGACCGTCCGTCTTGCCTGGCCTGGTGTCAGTAATCATCCGTCATTGCTGGGTTTGAGGCGGATGAAGATCTGCTTGGTGAGGAAGGTCCCAGGGCTGGGCTGGCTCACACGGCACTGTGGCTGCATTGGGCTGGGCAGGCTCATGTCCACTCTGTTTCAAGAGGGGGCGGCCATGTTCCCTTCATGCCCGGCGCTGTTTTCTCGGCTGGGACTCCGGTGCAGCGTCTGTTTGGGGAGTGCTCCTTCTCTGCCCCATCGGTCGCCAGCCCAGCCTGGACTCCTCGCCCCCTCCAAAGAAGAGGCCAGAGCGCACCTGGCCCCAGAGTCCTGGCTTTCGGGGCCGGCGAGGAACAGACATTCAGGAGCCCAGCCTTCCTCCACCCTCGCTTCCTGCTCCCCATTTTTTCCATCGTGCTCCACTTTTTTTTTTTCCTGAGCTTTGGACATTCTGACTTTACTAGCCAGAGAGTGTTCAAATATGCATTTATGTTGGACAAGCAACTGAATTTTTCCTTCTCTGGAGAAATTTAAATAGGTAAAAAGGGCTGGAAAGATGACAGATTTGGATGACTTCTGAAGGCAGCCCCGAACCCTGAGTTGTGGGTGCAATAAATGGCTTCTGTTCAATTTTTAAAGCTGAGCTTATTTTATTAGCTAGATAGGTAATAAAAACAACTTACACGTGTTATTATATTTTATTAGCCACCAGTTGGAATAACACCACTGGCATCGCTGGAGACGTTTCCTGTCCTCACTTTGGTAGAAAATATTTAAAAATATATGACTCGGTGGGGCTCTGCCCAGATGTATAGATTGCCTCATCGCTCCAGGCCAGCCCCAAGATCCGGGAGTGAGCCTTGGCACCCAGGAGATGGACATGATCTGCCATCTTTCCTTAGCTGCCTGCAGGCCCTGGCGGGGCCTGGCAGGGCAGGGCACATGGGAAGTGGAGAGGGGGCCCCCGGGAAGTTGTGAGCCGAAGGGTCTGTGGCCAGAGCCCTGGGGTGAAGCCTGTGGCACCCAGGTCATACTCTGCCAAGCATCTAGTCCATAGTGGGCCTTGCTGCTTTGGCTGTGCAAGGAGGGGCTCCTGGGCTTCCAGGGGGCTGTGGACATTTGGAAAGAGCCCAGAGCTCCGCCTGGAAAATTCAGGACCCGTGCCTGGGCACCTCATGAGCTGGGTGTTGGCTGGCATCTGGGGACTCTCGTCAAGCAGACTGCCTGGACCTGCCCCCTGCCCAGCGGAGGCCAACGTCTGATGATGGCCATGGACCTGGCCTTCTCTGTGGTTTTTCCGAGCATTCGGAGTGACTGGGAAGGGTTGTTCTGCATAGCTGGGG
>PVKY010011239.1:0-12139 GCA_004027775.1 Bradypus variegatus
TGAATGGAGGCAAGTGGAGGACATAGGAATTAGCAGGAACCACTTTATTGGGCAAAACTAGTACCTCAAGCTATTAAAAATCTGGTGGGAACTTGAAGAAAACCAAGAGCTCTTTACTCACCTTAAAATTTCAGAGTTTCCATGAACCAGAATTCTAGAGAATTTTAGCTTCTCTGCTGAAATGGTTTTGGTTCAACCCACAACTAAAAAAAAAAAAAAAAACTTGCGTGTTAAGTTCTCAAGTGATTTCACTTCCAGATGAACAGGTCAGAAAATCTGGCAGCAAAATTAAGAAAGCTCGAAAGGGAAACGGGAGCAATCAAATGGTGACTTTCCTCACTTCTTCAGCATAAGGCCAAGAGCAGGACAAAGGAAGGAAATAGTGCAGGCTTCTGAGAACAGGCTGGGCACAACAGCTTGCCTCTGCTCTCAGCCAAACTCCCGGGACAGATAGACATCTGTGGATGCGTTGAGCTCTTTAGATCAGATTGCAGAAGAACATATTTATCAAAAAGGAGATCCATCTCCAAGAAGAGAGATCTCCTCCAATGTTACTTGAAGTTTCCAAGTCCACCTAAGATAAATGTGCTTCATTAAAAAGATGGGGGCATCTTTTAAGTCTTTAGAAGTAGCATTAAACTCTGCAGGTAAACTCACTGCCCTCCACCCTACATGGGACATGACTTCCAGGTGTGTAAATCTCCCTGGCAACAGACTCCTAGGGATGAACCTGGACCTGGCATTGAGGGATTGAGAAAGCCTTCTTGACCAAAAGGGGGAAGAAAAATGAAACAGTTTCAGGGGCTGAGAGATCTCAAATGGAGTCAAGAGGACATTATGGAGGTTATTCTTATGCATTATATAGCTATCCCTTTTAGTTTTTAGTGTTTTGTAATAGGTAGAAGGGAAATACCTTAAACTATTGCACTGCAACCCAGTATCCTTAATTCTTGAAGACGACTGTATAACTATGTAGCTTACACTGTGTGACTGTGTGATTGTGAAAACCTTGTGGCTCACACTCCCTTTATCCAGTGTATGGACGGATGAGTATAAAAATGGAAACAAAAAGTAAATGAATAATAGGGAGGGATGAGGGGATGTGATGTTTTGGGTGTTCTTCTTTAATTCTTATTTTTAGTTTTTTTGTGTGGTAATGAAAATGTCCAAAAATTAATTGTGATGAATGCACAACTATAGA
Organism: Bradypus variegatus; assembly: GCA_004027775.1. Classification (NCBI taxonomy): domain Eukaryota; kingdom Metazoa; phylum Chordata; class Mammalia; order Pilosa; family Bradypodidae; genus Bradypus; species Bradypus variegatus. The sequence goes on from PVKY010011239.1 coordinate 1,202, forward strand.
ATGGCACTGTGAACAACTGAATGTACACTTTGGATGATTGTATGGTATGTGGATATATCTCAATAAAATTGAATTATAAAAAAATGGCATTAAATATGTACATGTTTTATGTAGCACAGGCCAATACTTGAACACAGGAATGTCCTTGTTCTACCTTCAGAGAGTCTCTGGAACACTCAGGCTAGAATTGAATATGTAGCCTCTCTGTATCCTACCCTATCTTAGTCTATTACATTTGCTACCCCCCCAAAAAAAGTTTATCTGGATAACCTGAAAAACAAAATGAAACAAAAAAAAAACAAAGCAAAACTTGTTCTATAATCATAAATCACATTATTTACATTTTTCAGTATTATCCATATTTACAAGTGTTTAAAAAATAATTATAGTATAGGTACTATTTTGATTTTTTCACTTAATAGGATTTGAAGTATATTTTGGCTTATTCCCACACTACACATTCCTCATAAGGGTAATATCAGTAGCTATGCAAAATTCCACGAAATTAATACATGGCCATTTCCATTTTATATACATATAATGATGCTTTAACACCTCAAGTAGCCTCTTCTCCTCTCACAGTACACAGGGCTGACTGTCATTGTTAATAGAACAACCGATGGCATATATGATGCGAAATGAGACTACTCCCCAATTCCTTTCCAAAAAATTCCCCATTAGCCTGCAATATTGCTTAAAATCCTCCCCATTAACAACATTCAGGGTAAAGGCTTAAACTTCAGTTACGTGCATGTCATTTCTATTTGGAGTGACGATACCTAAGCCATTGTCACCTATCATTTCCCTATTACCAATGAATGCACTAGATTGACCCACCATTTACCAGCCAGATGCTGCAGGATTGAGACGGGGACAGTTGGGTTTTGACATTGGGCCTTGGGCAGTATCTCTGCAGGGGCAAAGGTGTCTGAGGTTAGAGAGCCCTGGGTGACAGGGGCCTCCTGAGAACCCAAGATGCTTGGCCAACAAGGCTCCTAGAGGGAGAAGAGGAGTACTGATCTGTGGGTGGGCAGGTCCCACGCATGAAATCAGCTTCTTTGCACTTTACATCAGAATAAACAATGTCCTCTAGCTCTCCCTCTACCTCACAGTCCTATTCTGAAACTACCGCATGTGCTTTCAGTAAACTGCAGTGACATCTAAATCAATAGAAAATCTCTAACCTTAAGCTCTTTCACACCGGCTCAAAGGTCCTGGTACCCCCCATGAGAACTTCAAAGACAGGACTGGGCTGCCTCTGTGATCTGCTGGATGGACTCTGCCCCTTACTCCCGTTTTTGAAAACTGCAGCAGCAGTCTCTGGAATACTTCAGCAGCATAATAGAGTAAGGAGGGTGACTGGAACAATCACGTAGCAGATAAAATCTCATTATTTTTATTATTCCCGGGAAATGGGCTCTCTAGAGTAACTAGTCCAAACAGTGTTTACATGGAAAATAATTAAATTAAGCATCAGGGGCTGTCAACAACCTGACTGCAAGCCAGCTCCAGCTGGGCAGCCCAAAAGCCTCACATAGAGCGAGATTCCAATGTCTGTTCCCTCTGCCTTTCGAGGTGATTGGTTGCAAACTTGGGCTTGTTCAGAGCCACCAAGTTGGCCAGGCTGTTCTACCTTATGGTCTCTTCGTGTTGAAAAGCAAACCATTGGCTCTGCTTGTTTCCTGGGCTACACCATGTTCAGACTTTGTTTTTGTTTTTCCTTTGGAAAGCTAAGCAGATGTTCTTTAAGAAATACGTGTATTTTGTTCCAGCAGTCAGAGACATCTGGTGACTTAAATGATGGCTCTTGAGTTTAGGGAATGGGCATATTTCTCTATAAATGATTCAATATCTATGCTTCAAATGGACCATTTCCACTGTGAAATGAAATCAGGGGGGGTTATTTAGGCAGTAAGTGAAGACAGTTGGAGGTCTATATAGCAGTGAGGGATGATTTTTTGAAATTGGATGTTGTGCTGGTTTGGACATATTATGTCCCCCAAAATGCCATGTTCTTTTATTCAATCTTGTGGGGGCAGATTATTTAGACTTGATTATGTTGGAGCCTTTGGATTAGGCTGTCTCCATGGAGATGTGACCCACCCAACTGTAGGTGATAACTCTGATTGGACTATTTTCATGGAAGTGTGGATCTGCCCATTCAGCTTGGGTCTTAATTAAATCACTGGAGCCCTATAAGAGCTCAGACAGAAGGAGCTCAGTGCTGCAGCCAAGAGATACACTTTGAAGATGCACAGGAGCTGAGAGAGGCACTGGAACACAACCCGGGATCAGCAGACACCAGCCACGTGCCTTCCCAGCTAACAGAGGGCTATTGGCCCTCATTCTGTGAAGGTATACTTGTGTTAATGCCTTCATTTGGACATTTTCATGGCCTTCAGACTGTAACTTTGTAACCAAATAAACCCCTTTATAAAAGCCAATCCATTTCTGCTATTTTGCATAATGGCAGCATTAGCAAACTGGCACAGATGGATTGCTAATATTGTCAGTAAGTTAGTTATTAAATCTTTTATTCTGGTCTCCACTTTTGCTGCAGCCACTGTACCTATTGGATGCTTAAGGACCAACTGAGACAGAGACTCAGCCTCTGAGGCTCCTGGATGAGGGGTGGGACTGATCCATGGACATTTCTTTCCTAACAGCAATAGCCTTTAAATATCCTAACAATGGATTTCATGTTGGTAAAGACTAAGGAAGGGCACACTAATGAAATTCTGTCACAGATGGGCACATTGAGTTGGCATTGGAAGGCAGGACTACCATCATGAGATGAATTTTAAATAAACCATGTCAGAATTTATACAAGCAAATATGTTATTGTTTGAAGTAGTCACCTTCTAAAAGTATAATCTTATTCCAATAGAATAATGTAGGTTAAGGTGCTCTGAAAACTCTTGAGCACTTTGTGGCAGGATATTGAGATGTTGACTAGCTTCCCCTCCTCAGGTAGCTCATTATTTTTTCCCTCTTTAGCAGCAGGTGGAGAAAAGAAGGTTTCTTCCTGACTTTGGGTTTCACAAGCCTATAGAAATAAATGAAGACCAATCACATGAGAACATGCAAAGGTTGTTTACTCAGAGCTTGCTGTAGCAGGGGAGCCAGCCACCATCATTTGTGTTTGTTGGAGACTCAAATGCAGGCAGAGTGGTGGAAAAACTTGATAGTGGAAGAAAGGGAGGTACCTTGATTGGAGACTGTGGCATGGGAAGCTGGACACCATAAATACAAGCAGGGTACCTGATATGATTGGATAGGGGAGCATATTTGGCTTCCCCTGGTTGGTTGTAAGTTGTAAGTGCCAGCAAATTTCAGGAAGCCTAGTCAAAGCTTGTTGATTTTATTGATCTTTTCGTAGAAACAATTTTTGGTTTTGTTAGCTCTCTCAGTGTTTCTCTGTTCTGTATTTTTCTAATCTTTATAATTTCCTTCTTTCTGCTAACTTTAGGTTTAGTTTGCTTTTCTTTTCCAGTTGCTCAAAACAGGAAATTTGATTATTGACTTGAAATCTTTCTTCTTTTTTAATGTTGGCATCCACAGCTATGAATTTCCCTCACAGCACTGCCTTTGCTGCATCTCATAGTTTTGGTTTTTTTGTTTGTTTTTTTTTGTTTCCATTTATCTCTAAATATAATTTCCCAATTTCCCTTTTGATTTCTTTTTTGATCCTTGGGTTAAGACTGTATTTAATTTCCACATATTTGTGAATTTTCCTGTTTTCCTCTGTTATTGATTTCTAGCTTCAGTCCATTGTAGTCAGAGAATATGCTTTGTATGATTTCAATCTTTTAAAATTTGAGACTTGCCTTGTGACCTAACATATGGTCTGCCCTGGAGAATGATCCATGTGTACTTGAGAAGAATGTGTTTTCTCCCATGTACATAACTTCTTTTAAATATCAAGCTTTATACTCAAAATGGCTATTTTCAAATACTGTGGCAATTTCAGGTGATAATGGTGATAGATTTTAAATAATAAATTGCTCCATATGAAATTTCCAATATTAGTCTTTTTTTTTTCCATTTGGCTCTTATTTGGAAATAATCTCAAATTACAGAAAGTTGGACTTGGAGTAGGAAAAAGAGAACATTTTGTGTAATGACCCACTTGAGAGCAGTTTGTTAACTAGATGCCTGATCATCCTCTAATACTTCACTATTTCCAACAAACAGGATATTCTTCTACATAACTACAACCATCAAAATCAGGAAATTAACATCAATACAATGCTACATTCCAATCCTCAGTCCCTGTTCAATTTCACCTATTGTCCCAAAAACATCCTTTGAGACAAAAAGATCCTATTCAGTATCAAGTGTTGCACTTAATTATCATATCTCTTTGGTATCCTGAACAGTTTCTCTGTTTTCTTTTGACTTTTATGGTCTTTCGAAGATAACAGGCCAGTTATTTTGTAAAATGTCACTCAATTGTGATTTATGTGATGTTTGCACAATATTAGATTCAGTTTATGTATCTGTGACATATCACCGAAGTGATGCCGTGTTCTCATTGAATCCTATCAGGTAGCATGGTTTTGGTTTTCCACATAACAGATTTTGTTTACTTTTTTGACTTGATTAAGGTGATGTCTGCTAGGTTTTTCCACCCTGAAGTACTCTTTTTGCCTTTATAATTAAGAAATACTGGGGGGGGTTACCTGGAAATTATATATAGTTCCATTTCTCATCAGCCCTTTAATTTATTCATTTATCAATTTGTGTCAGTACGGATCAATGGATTATTTTATTTGATGACATAATTTATCCCTATAATTATTTGTTTTCTGCTTAAATGTTCCTAGATTTGGCCTGTGACAGCCCTTTCATTCTGTCTTCTCTGTCCTTTTGACATTCCCTTATCTTTCTTTGAATAGTTCTTTGCTTTTGTGGAATGACAAGATGTTTCAGGCTCAATTTATACTTTCTAAGCCCCAATCCTGGAATGAGCCACCTGCCCTTTTTAGAGAATGGTATTTAGAATCCAAGATCTGGGTGCTGAGTGTGCTCATTGCTTTTGGGTTGTCTTCTTTCCATGTCTTCTCAGTAGACAGGTATTAGGCTATTTTTCACCTACAAGAATGGCAATTTAATATGGCTCAATCTAATATAATCATTTAAAAACATAAAATTGAAGCGTTTCTTTCAGCACATACAGAGGTCAATATACTAATCTTAAAAATTCTCTAATAATATTGTCTAAGCATCACATGTGAGCCATTTTATCTTCACTTTTTCAAAGCTGGTGTTTTGTTTTAGAGCCATAATATCTGTTAATATTTATATATATGTTTTACACATTTTTACATTTAAAAAATTTCAATTTTCATTTTACAGGCACACTAAAATAAAGCTATTTTATTTAAGCCAAGAATGTCCTTCAAAAAATCTGCAACATGACATTCACTCACAAAAATGCTCATTTTCTTGACAAATCTCTTCCTTTGCACGTGAACACATTTGGTAAGAAAAAACTGAGCAGTGCTCTTCTGATCCTGTGTTTCACAGAAAGCTGAAACCAAAAGGACACTTGGGATTTGTATTTTATTAGAGTCATCATTTGGTTTCATCATTCAATGTGGAGTTCAGTGCTATAGGCAAACATTTTCATATGAGAACTTCTCTCAGAATAAAACTTGGATTACTTGAATCTCAGGGGTTCAGATCAAACTCATGGGGTATAGGGACTTTACCTCTTCTTGACAGTGTAGCTAGATCATGAATATAGAAACTCTTGCAATGTTATCATCATATTTTATTTTTTTACAAAGTCTTCATTTGTTATGTCCAGTAATTCAGCCACAGTAGTTTGATTTGGCTGTTTGTGGAACTAATGTTCCTCCAAGTGTTTCTCGCTGGGTCTTCTAATTAGTGCTGACACAATGGCTCATATCTGCAGTTTATCAATCAGTTGATTACCTTCTCAATTAGTGTAGTCTCTTTCTATATGAAATGTCCTTGTGTCTGCTAACAGTGTCACTTGGCAGGGGTCTCTTTCCTGTGTTCTTTGATTTCAGTGGTCCCACCTAGGCAGCCGATCATTTCCATGCAGACAGATAAAATGAGTGATTCTGCATTTGTGTGAGGCATTTGGCTTTATTTATTTCATGATTTTGTAACTAGCATTCTGATATTATTGTTACCAATCTCATAAAGAGAACTTTATTTCCTATTTTGTGTGTGCAGATGCTTATAAATGATTATCTTTTTCTGTATAATATACAGGTTTTGGGCTGAGGTGGCTGTGTAATTTGGATGGGACCATTACTTCATTTGATAACTGCAAATATGACATCTCAGCTGAGGAACAGAACAATTATCAGGGCAGGTGAGTCCAAATTGGAGATCATCCTTAAAAATTGCCTAATTAGTGACTCATTCTCTCTCTCCCTCTCTTTTTTTTTTTTTTTACTGCTTGGGCATCTGATAACTGTCAAATAATAAATAAATAAATGCTAATTTATATTTATGTGAAAAATAAATATTTAAATACAAAGTACTGAATGAAACTGGAGGACTTTATGACTTCTGAAAGCATTTGGCTAATATATTCTAAGGTCATCTTCATTCTTACAAATGTTTTTAAACAAATTTTGATTTTACATAAAGAATTCGAGGAAATAAACTGTGCAGTAAAAATAAAAATATCAAAGCTTTATTTTTTACTTACTTCAGTAACTAAAATTTGGAAAAAAGTACACAAAATATAAATATTACTACCCTCTTCTATTAGAAAATATTAAAAAAAAATCAAACTCCTTAATTTGTAAAGGCCTGAAACCACCTTTATGAATCAATATAATTAAATTATGTATCTTATTTTTTATTTTTAGAAATACAAAGAAATTCTACCAAGAATCTGAATTTGATAATTTAAAAAGCAAATAAAAATGGAAATCAAGGGATAATAAGTCAGAGAATTACACAAAAGTAATCATTTAATTGCAAATAAAATCAACAACAAAAAACAAGTGTATCTTTTATGTTAGTAAAAAGCATTGTGAATAAGAGCAAATTAATTAAGGGACACAATATTTTATATTCATCTGCAAGATGAATTCATCTGGAGAATTTCACTGATAATAATGAAATTGCAGAAGGGGTAACCATCAGACTAACTGGGGCATTTAATGGGCAAGTTAGGGCATAGGCAGTTCCTACGTGGTGTTACCACTGCAGAACGCTCACGGGCAGGCAAGTACAATGTATGGAGTTGTATGCTCCCCAAATAACAGTCACTGAATCCAGGAAGCTCATAGAGAGGGTCATATAAGTAGTGTTCAAAATATTTCCAATTATCAATTTTTAATGACTGTTAAAATGCTCACATTTTAAAACATCAATATACAATGTTTACAAGCGTCAATCTTTCGTGGCCACCTGTTATCCATTTGTGGCTCACCAAAGTACTGTGGCCCATGGGTGGGGAAGTTGTTTGATAAGAAATAGCAGCTACTACCCCTGAGCGGGAAGCACCACAATTTGTCCCAGCACTACTTCTTTATTAAGAACTGGACCTTGCAGCCGCTGCTATGGCCAGTGTCCTCATTCTTCAGGTAGACCAACCCACTTTCCTTTTATTTAAATATCTTTGGTTGTCTGTGGCCTAAGGTCTGGGAATTTTTACAGTGGGGTTTAGGTCAGGCTTTTGTTCACCAGACCTAGAGTTTTTGTCTATCCTGCAAATCAAATAGGACCTTACCTGGATTCTCATCTATCAGCTACCACCAGCATTGCTTCAGGTCAGATCATTTGATGTCTGCTTTGGCCCCACTACTGATGGCTGTAATCATGGCTTCCTTGACACGGAAGGTGAATTACCACTGTTTGCTCTCTGACAACCCAGGCTCCCATTACCCCCATTTAAATCAAGGGGGCGGGGGGGGCCTTCAAATGCAATGTCTTTCCCATCATCACTGGCCACAGAGAACAGCTACATGGTGCTTTTCAAAGATGGTGGTACTTCCTTTCCCAATGACTTTCTGAAAACCTTAGTGGGGGTCCCCTGAGGGGACATGGTTAGAAGAGAGGTGAGCTGGTTAGGCATGAGAAATCTTTTTGAATATTTCCTTCGTCTTGATTCTTTGGACTCTTTCCTGTACACATTTCAGGGGATTTCCTACTTCTAATCTTCTCTTAGCTGAGTCCAGAAGTCAGTCAATCAATTTAGAAAGTGAATTGAAATGAGAGCCACTGAAAAGTGCATTCATACTGACAAATTAAAGTTCTTTCCCTTCCCCCACATACACTCTTCACATTTGGACAATCTGAATTAGTAAAATTGTGTAATGCTTTCTCTTTCTGGGGCTGATTTTGTAACTGGCCTCCTGGGATATGCTGGGATCTGATTCAAGTGTAAGAGCAGAGCTAATCAGAGGTCATGGGAAAGGGCTGGGGAGGGGATCGACTTCTCTTTCTCAGGTAACTAACTGCCTCAGGTGAGGTCAGAAAAGGGTCTTCAGATCGGGCAAGAACAGTCTCATTGTATTATGAAAAAGGGCTTGCTTCCACTGCCAAGAGAGGTTTTGGGGTTTAACTAGGAATCATCCAAATTCTCATTTATAGACCCACTCCAGTTCCTGGATTCCCACTCTTTCCTGATAACTGCCTTTCTCACGTGACATCTGGTGAGGCTGATTCGTCAATTGACTTTGTAAGGTGACAACTTTTAGATCAAATGCCAAGTTTGGTTTTCAGTCATTTTAGCCTTGTGATATAAAATTCGTTGAGCCCCGTCATAGAAATAATAGTTTTTTTAAACCCATTGAGTTGAGAATTTAGGACTGAACTCTGGGGAAGACAGAGACAGAAGCTCCCCATCCTGCAAGCCTCCAGAGGCAGGCTAGAAATACCAGGGTCCCCAGTACCCAGGGATGGGCACACCTCCTTGCCCTGTCAACTCCCAGATTCCTGGGCGATGGGAAGCACAAACAGGACTTCTAAAGGGGTAGGGGCTGGATAGGGACCTCTTGTTGGGGTTTAAGAAACTGCTATCAAAGATCATATTTAGATGCTGCGAAACGTAAATGGGAAATTGCTTAAGAAAGGCTCGGAATTTCTTAGAGAAGGGGATTGCCTCCTAGCTGATAAGCAGAGATGGATACTATTAGCCGTATTTCCAGTCTAGCTGTGCAAGGGCTCATGCTACTTTTGGGGGTTCACACTTCGCCTAACACGCCTCTCCCGGCGAAGGGATTCTCCGCCCTGCCCCGCGGTCCCTTGGGCGAGCAGAGAAGGGCGCTGTCGGGCGCGTGGGAGAGCGGGAGCAGGGACGAGCGCTACAAGGAGTCGGGGTGCTCTCGGCCGCCGGCTGCCGGGGGAGGGAGGAGGCGGAGAGGCCGGAGGGAGGCGGCTGGGCCCAGCCTGACGCAGCGGCGACGGCGGAGCAGGCCACCACCCGGGCGCTCGAGCCACTCTCACCAGCCATCCCCACCACCTCCTGCTCCCCGGGCTCCGCGCACGGGGGAGTGTGTGCGTAGAGCGCCCGCCCGGGGTCACGGGCTCGGGGCATCCCTCCGCGAGCCAACCGGGGCGGAGGGAGGTGCACGAGCGCGCGCGAGGGCCGGGGGCGGGGATAGGAGCGGGCGAGGAGGAGGCGAGGGCGGGGGAGGGAAGGACCCGCCCGTTGCACCCGGGCCGCCCGGCATGTGTGGCCGCAGGCGCCCAACGCCGCCTCTGTCCCCCGGCTGAGCCGCGCCCGGGTGCCCGGGACCGTGCGTGCGCGAGTGTGCGCGCGAGTGTGTGTGTGTCCGCCCGGGCGAGCGCAGCGCCGGCCCAGAGCCTCTCTCGCTCGCTCCTCCGGGCCGCGGTGCATGTTCGCCTCCTGTCACTGTGTGCCGAGAGGCAGGAGGACCATGAAAATGATCCACTTTCGGAGCTCCAGCATCAAATCACTCAGCCAGGAGATGAAATGCACCATCCGGCTGCTGGACGACTCGGAGATCTCCTGCCACATCCAGGTGCGGGCGGCGCGGGGCGAGGGCGCGGGGCACGCGCGGGGCCTCTGCAGGTGGGCGTACGCGGCCAGGAGCGAGGGATCAACTCGGAGGTCTCTGCTAGAAAGCCAGATTTTGCTTCTTTCGCGCTCTGAGGCTGGGAGCCCTAGCCTGGGATGGGGGCATTGCCAGGGCAGGCTCCAGCGCTCGTTGTTCGCGCCCAGGTTGGTTCCCCTGGCATGCACACTGCACGCCCGTCTTGCTGCGTCCGGGCGAGGGGCACGGGGCAGCTGCCTCCGGGGGCGCCCTGATCCCTCTGACCCCTACCCGGACAGGAAATGGGAGCTCCGAGAGCGGAGAGGGACACCTGCATGTCGCCCACACTCCTTTCTCCCTTCCTCCACGTGGAGAAAGCGTGTACCAGCCCGGGTTCACTTATTTTTCTCTCCCGCGTTCTGGCTCCAGAGGTGCCCACAGCCCCGGGGATCCCTTTTCAGTTCCTTGCCGCGCCCCCCGCCAGTGGCCTTTACTTCTCCTCACGGGGCGGCGGCAAAGTTTCCAGGGAGTGAGAGAGGCCAGGCAGCCTTGGGTTGTCTTGAGGGATGGGGCGCGCGCTACGCCGAACTGTAAAGGAATCTTGTAAAGTCTGAGTGTTTCAGAAGAAGAAAATAGGGCTTGTGAGGCCGGCAGAGAGGGAACCCTGCAGGACTTAGGTCCCTGAAAAAGCGTCCTTTGGAGTCTTAGTGGACAGTAGTTCTCGCACAAGTAGGAAGAGAGGGCGGCATCTTGGCGGGGCAGCCCCATCCTCGGCTAGTAAGTGCCTTTGGGATTGCAGGAGATGTAGCAAGGGCTGCAACGGCATGTGTGTGTGTGTGTCCGTTCGCGCTTGTGTCCTTGTGGTGCGTGTGTATGTAGACAGGTGTGTGCCTGTCTCCCACGACCCCAAATATGCCCCGCTAGGTGAGCACAGTCTGGAAAAGTA
>PVKY010011240.1:0-12142 GCA_004027775.1 Bradypus variegatus
TGACCTGTGCCCTTGGTTTAAGCTTTCTCTCACAGGAGCAGGAGTCAAAATCAACACTTTTGTTTTTCTTTATATTAGCTAACACATTTAACTTTATTATAGACGTTTGTTTTTTAAGTCTTGCCCTATTTCAACTATACAAAGGAACTTGAGTTTGGAGTGTCAGAGCCTAAAGAAATCCTGCTGACAGGACTGATAAAAATTAGCCAGTGGGCTTGGCAGTTTCTTAACAAGCCATCTGTATCAGGATCACCTGCCATGCTTGTTGTCAAGGTCAGGTCCAGGACCCCATCCCTGACCTAGGGAATACAACATTCTGGAAACGGGCCTGGGAATCTGAATTTTACAGCAAGCCACCTCTAGTGAGACTGATGCACTGTAATGTTTGAGACTTTCTGTTTTAAAGAAACAGTCCCTTTGCTTCTTCTTTCACATTTCGTTCTTGCCATGCTTTGTTTACTGGGAGTCTGGACTGGGGCGAGATACTCTTAAGAATGTGTAACAGGCATAAACTTGTGTTCCTTGGCCTAGAGTGAAATGGGGAGGGGTAGGTGGGGCTGGGAAGAGATGTGCCAACACAAATATTGTCCCATTAGGACCTGGAAATCTTGCCAAGAGACTCATAGGGATGTGCCATTTGCTGGAGGAGGTGGCCTGGTTCCCCTTGCTTCAGGCCGAGGAGTTCTGGTATGGGAAGGGCAGAAGTCAGCAGTATTGAGGGAGACAGAGAAAGAACCTAGAATGGAAGAGAGTGAGGCCTATACCAAGGGGGTTCTGGAATTCCTCTGATACTGGGAAAATATGTGGCTCAAACACCTGGGCGGTCTCCAGAGGGAGAAGGGGGAGAGGCAGGTGAGAACTTGACTACTCAGGGCCTCTTAACCAGATGGGGTAGAAGGGATACTTCATCGTCCCTGATCTGGGCAGTCAGAAGTTAGAGGAAGTGCTTCCATTCAGTAATCCATCCCTTCCATACTCCTGGGTAAACTCTTGGCCAATATGCTCCCTACCTCACACGCAAACTGAGTCTGTGTGGTTGATTCCTACTTACCCTTCCCAATCAATTTTTCCACCTTTCCTGAGCCCCCAAGTGTGTTGGGTGTCCTTCTCTGTGCTCCTATAGAACCCTGTGTTGGCTCACATTACATAACATGTAATTTTGTCCTGCACCTCTGTCTTCCCCACCAACAATCTGCATTCTTTGAACAAGGATGGTTCTTGCTGTATGTGTCCTGTCCAGCTCAAAGCCTCTCCCAGAGAAGACAGAAGCTCACAAACCTACCAGGACAGCTCCAGCAGTGAAAGACCTCAGGGGACTGGTGGCAGAGGAACCCAGCACCTCACACCTCCTACACAATGGGGACAGGCTTGGCCTGTGCAGGAAACTTAGACGCAGGCCATCTTCCTGCCCACTCTGCCCTGTATCCCGGGAGGTTGCCAAGGTTCACAGCTCCAGCTGGCAAGTGACAAGGTTTTCTTCCTGGAAGGAGTCTTGGCTTGAGAACTGGCCCTTGCCTCTTCTATCCTTCGATACCCTCAGATTGCTAGAGACATGGAAGATGGGAGGGAAAGGCTGTCAGCCCCAGCTGTTTTACTATTTCCCAAAGTCCTTGTGCCCACCCCTTCTCTCTCCAAGTGCACATGACAAGGAGTCCCAAGAACACAGATTTCCCCAGCCCGGGGTAGGGGTGGCGGTCAGGGCCGGGCAGACGTGGAACCAGAAGAGTGGAAATGTCTCTGGCCATACATGTCCCACCCTTAACCCTGGCCTTCTTTAGCTTTAACCAACCAAGTCTAGGATTCAGATTGAGGAAGAGGACAGTATCAAGAGGAGGTCCACACCAAATTCATGAAGAATTCACTCTGGCAGTGCACTGCAGACATGGCTCTAGTTGGAGTGTCCTTGTCTCTAAAAGCCCCAGAGATTTCAGAAAACCTCAACCCCCTTGACAGGGACAATGGAGTGGCTAACAGAGCCCTTCCCCTAGCCCAGGAAACACACCCAATGACAGCTATTTTAATTTCTTTTTAATTTTTCTGAAGGATATACACCACATATCCCATGGGCAATAAAGCGCATTCAATGTGTTTATAAGCCAAACAGTCACTTTGTTTAAGCAAACACAAGTACAAAGTAAAATAAAACCACAAAATAATGAACTGCATGTTCAGAACATACAAAAATTGCCGCCTACTCAGTAGGTAACTACAACGTTCCAACTCCTGAATATATTTAAAAATTTACATTTTCAGTTAAAAAAATAGACTTTTGAGAGTTCAGATTTTGTTTTAGATTTTTTTTTCCCTTACATTCTGGAGAACTGAGGCTCAGCTCAGCCTCTTCCTTCTTTTGCTCCCAAAGCCTCCCCCGAATCATCACTCCCTGCCCCCCTTAAGGCTAGAGGTGAGCACATCCCTCACAATTGCACATGTCGAGCCGTCAGCAAGGCGCATCTCACAAAAGGCACCAAGACGTGAAACTTTTTTAAATCAAAAGGACAGGAAAAAAAAAAAACACTTAAAAAAAAAAAAGAAAAACCAAACCATATTTTGCCACATGTGAGAGTACAGGGAAATATTTACAAAAAGGTTAACGGAACATCACTCTGACACATGCGTTGATTAATACCTAGGACTGCTGTTTCAAAAAAAAGCTTCAAAGTCATCGTCACAGCATCATCACAAAATAGAGGATCACCATTGGTTTGCTTGGCTTTTCTTTTCTTTTTTTTGTTCCCCCCAAAAGTGAGGACTTAACTCCAAATAATACAAGAGAATATGCAAATTATGTTCACATCAAGATTACCCCAAGAAAAATGAAATCCATGGCACAGACACTGTACAAGGGTGCAGGGCTGGGCTCCGAGGGGCCCAAACCCCATTTCACCAACTCAATTTTCTACCTTTTGAAGGGAGCAAGGGGTCAGGCATATGATGGAAATGATACTGAAATGATATATCCAAAATCCATGCAAATCAAGTTCTTTGGATAGAGGTGAAGAACTTGGACATGGCTGTTTCAGGCAGCTGAAGTCAAAGGGAGTAGGAACTGGGGAGGAAAGGGAAGTGGGCAGAAAGGCTTCTTGGCCAGCAGACCTTTCACACTGACCCTGGGGTTGAGTGGAGGGGAAAGACTTGGCTCTGAGAATCTCTGTTTGACCTAAGTGGAACCCCTCTCCTTTGGCCATCTCCTCCTCCTGTCCTTTAAGTCTCTTGTGTTTCTTTTTTCTTCCCTTTTCCTTTTCCCCCTCTTTTCCCTTTAGCAAATTTCAATTGTTCTGGGGGAAAATGCCGCTGTCATGTCCGAAAGCCCTGTGGAGGCGCTGAAGGAGTTGGTGACCGCCGAGGAAGGGAAGCTGCTGACTTGAGCAGGGAAAGCAGAGGGGACGGAGGAGTACGTGGTGGCCACCGAAGGCGAGGGGAAGCCACTATGGACAGGAGATGGGTAGGTTGAGGAGCCGGGAGAGGAGTAGGAGGTGGGCACTGGTGAAGGGTAGGAGGTGGTGGCCGGGGACGGGTATGAGGTAGTGACTGGGGATGGATAGGAGGTAGGCACTGGGGACGGGTAGGAAGAGAGAGAAGGGCCGGCCGAAGAGGCCACAACGCCTTTGTCTGCTTTCCTGTCTTTCTGCCGCAAGTGGATCTTGGTATGCCGCTTGCGTTCATCGCTCCTGGCAAACTTTCTCCCACAGATGTCGCAGGCGAAGGGCTTCTCGCCTGTGTGGGTGCGGATGTGGGTGGTAAGGTGGTCACTGCGGCTGAAGTTGCGCATGCAGATGCGACACTGGAAGGGCTTCTGGCCAGTGTGGATGCGAATGTGGCGGGTGAGCTCGTCGGAGCGGGAGAAGCGGCGGTCACAGGACTCCACCGGGCAGGCGTAGGGCCGTTCGTGGGGGGGCGTCTTGCTGGGCCGGTTGGGGTACTTGCGCATGCGGCTGGGTTTGACGAGCTGGGACTGGTAGGTGGTGTTGAGGGCCTTCAGGTCCTGGGAGCCCGACTGTGTAGCAAAGGCCTTGATGGTAGAGAGTGGAGTGAGCGAAGGCTGCTGGGTACGGCTCTCCAAGCCCTGGAAGGGCTTCTGGTCTGGGGTGCCCAGGCCCAGGTCCCCCTGCTGCTGCGGAAACAAGTAGTCAGGGATCATGGGAACCTGGAAGCCGCCCTTGGTAGCAGGGTAGGCAGGAGGTGGGTACTGGAGCCCGGCGCCGGCTGAGCCTGGAAAAGCCTGGTTTTGTGGCTCAGGAAAAATGTCAGCGTTGGGTGTGGGGAAGGTGGGTGCTGCAGAGTAAATGGGACTGCTGTCGTTGGACTGCACTGCACAACTCAGGGGTGGGCTCTGAGAGGCAGAGGAGGAGGAGGAGGCCACTGGAGACGGCGCCGAGGAGGAGGTGGCTGCTGGGTTGGTCATGCTCACGAGGCCACTGACCAGGCTGAAAAGGGGCTCAGGCCACAGGGTGTTGCCACTGTTGGGAGCAGGCTCCAGAGAGAAGCGGCCAGTGTAGGTGATGGGGGGCAGCCGAGTGGTTTGGCTGGGGTAGCTCGTCTCCACCAGCACTTTCTCATTATTCAGAGAGATGTCAGGAAAAGATTCTGCCAGAAGAGAAAGCAAGAGGGAAGGCCTGGTTATTGGAGAGCAATCACTGGAGAACAAGGAGGGCCCGAGCTGACAGACAAGAGGTCGGGCCGGCTACCAATGACTCCCGAGCTGGTTAATAATTGATAGTAGCAGATTGCAATGTTCCTGGACGCGCTCCAGCGGCAGAGCTCAATTCAACAGCTGACGCAAACACAGAGAATCCCCCTCCAATGCAGTTCCCAGCGTTCTGCAGCGGCGGCTGCGCGGAAAAGGGATTCCCACCAGCATCCCAGGGCCGCGGCTAGTGCGCGCCCCCTACCCCGGACTGCCGGGACCTCCCTGGCCACAAATCCTAACCCTTCCTGGGGGAAAGGCGGAGACAAGACAAGCCTTCTTGGAGACGGGGGTGCGCAGCCCCGCTCATCAAAACAAGCCCTCCCCTTCTCCACCCACCCACGCAGCCCCAGAGACGTCCACCCAAAATATAAGCTCGATCCTCTACGCACCGCTAGGGACTGGGTAGGTGGGTGAGGGATGTCCCCAGGAATCTTTCTAACACATGACCCTGGGGATGCGAGGAATGTAAGGGAAACCCCAGTCACATCCCTGAAGACCAGAAGGACTCCTGCGGTGAAGGTCGTGGGGGAAGGACTGGACACCAGGCTTGGAGAGAAGGGGATAATCCTCGGCGCAGGCCACCGCTTACCTGCGGTCAAGTGCTCGTAGGGTTGTTCGCCTGCCTCCCCCTGAGAGGTGAAGGCGCTGCTGCCGTTGCTGTTGCTGCCGCCCCCTCCGCCTCCACTGCCCCCGCTGCTGTTGCTGCTACTGTTACCGCCGCTGCCCTCGGGGGCCCCGGCGGCACCGAGGAACTGGGGCGCCCCGTTGGTTAGCAGCATCATTTCTTCCAGCTTGGGGTAGTTGTCCATGGTGGGCGAGTGAGGAAAAGAGCCGAACGGGTCGGAGATCTGCAGCGGGGACATTAGCTGCATCTCGGCCTTGGCCGCGGCCATCCCGGACCGGCAAGCGGTCGAGCCGGTGTTAGGGCCGGTGGGTGCAGCCCGGGGCCGAAGCTGCAGGGGACACACTCGCGGGGACCTGGCCGCGTCACATGCGGGTTGCGGGGCACACTGGGGAGAGCGTGGGTGGGGTCCCCAGGCTCGCCCTCGCCGCGGGCCGGTGTAGACTCGGCGCTGCTGCGGAGGCTTGGGCAGGGGCCGGTCCTGCGGCGGCGGCGGCTGGCGGCGGCTGCTGGCGGCGGCGGCGGCTCCCCAAGTTCTGCGCGTTGGGATCTCTCGCGACTCCCCGGATCCGCCTCTATTTGAAGGGTCTGGAACCGCACGAGCCCTCCTCCGCCGTGACGTACATGGCCATATATGGGAAGCAGGAAGCCCTAATATGGCAGAACGGGCCAGGAGGACCCGGAGTGACGTGAAGCCCCTTATCGGAGCGCGGAGGGCACCCCATTCCCGCACCCGGGGCCGCGTGCCTGTTCCCGCACCCGGGGCTCCAGGTCTCAGGGAAGCCTAGTGCTCGAGCCGCAGCTGGGGTGTTCGGGACCCAACTTGCTCCGAAGTTCCCGGTGTTGCCCCCGCCCCTTCCCTCCGCCTTCTTCCCTCCTCCCGGTGCCGGAAGCGGCCGGGCCATATCGGACCACTCCAAATAAGGCGCTGCCCAAATAAGGTTTGTTCCGGCGGGGGATCCTTCCTGCTCCTTATATGGCATTTCCGGGTCGCTGCTTGAGGCGCCCTTGCTCCCTCCCTCCTCCCGGGTTCCAAGCCGAGAGCCCGAGCGCGTGCTGGGAGCGGAGCGACCAGGGGTCAGCGCGCGGGGCGCACGGCCGTTCAGGCGGCTCCCCGGCGGGAACTGAGCTGGGGAAGCCCGGGCCCGGGACGGGGGCGAAGGCAAGCCGGGCCGGGACTTTGCCGGCGTCATCGAGGGCCTGCCCGCCCACCTCTGGGACCGTGGGAGCGAGCCGGGAGGGGAGGGGTGGAGCAGCTGGGCGGTCTAGGGCAGAGGCCGCCCAGAGAGGCGGGGCCTTGACCTCAGGTCTCGGCTACTGGTAGGGTGTCTTTCCTGGTGTCTTTCCTGGGGAAACTGAGGCTGGGAAGTCCTGGCTCCATAGTTCCTGGTCCCTGTGCTTAGCGGTGGGCTTCCTGCTTCTCCGCCACCTGCCAGTGGGACGGGGCTATCTGGCCCTGGGGATCCCTCTGCGCCCCCAAGAACCGAAAAGCTGTTCCCTGATCCCTGCAGGGGAAGAGTACACCTTTGGGGAGCAGGATGAGAGAACCTGATTGCCCTGGGAGAAAGCTGAATCCTATTCTCGCCACTGGCTAATGATTCTTGCGGTGGTGGCGGGCGGGCGGCAGGCCTTCGCCACCCTTATCCGGTCCAGGTGGAGGCGCGGCGGACCCTGCGGGAATCTAAAGAGGGGGCTTCCCTACGGGAAGTCTGAGACCCCAAGCTTGGCGCGACAATAGGGACCAGCTTAACGGCTCGGTGCTGCCCCCTGGAGGGCTCTCCTCCAGCTCCACTCCCCGGCCCCCGGCGGGGCGGGTTTTTCCACCGCCCGCTCACTCCCCCTCCCGGCAACCGTGCCTGGCAGCGAGCCAGGCCGGGGGAGACTTAGACGCAGTGAGCGCGAACTGAGCAAGCGCCGCAGCCCGGGCTCTTCCTGCAGTCCCCCGGGAGCCGCCACCGCCGAGGCGCCCAGACTCGCACACCCACCCTCCGCAAGCCAGAGCCAGGGCTAGGGCGGGGGCGGGATGGGGGGAGGACGATTCCTCCGGGTCTCCTGGGAGCAGGGACGCGAACAGGGAAGCCCTCTCCGTCCCGCCCCGCCCCGTGCAGTTAAATGCCCATCGCAAAGGGAACAGGGATTCCGAGAAGGGAAGGCTCCGCTCTTGCTCTGAATTCAGTGGAGGTGCTGTTTTTCTAAATTTAAAAAGGAAGCCGAAAATACGTGTATGTAAGGAGGGTGCTAATGACACCGGGAGGGTTGAATGGAGGGGCGTAACTCTCATCCCTCTGTATCTCCTTCCCCGCTTATAAAAATGACTTCAGGAATCCAGCAATGAACCAGGACTCCCTTGTCTCTGGATTCTAGGTCTGGGCTCCCCATCCCAAGCCGTGATTGGGGCGGGGAACCCCACTCCCACTGTCAACCAAGTTGGTATTCCCAGCAGGGATGCTGCTGCTTCTCTCCAGGGCAGGAAGGGCAGGCCAGACAGGATGCCATGGTCCCGTGTGGGAATGCCCATTTTGCCACTCCCTGGTGGGGTATCTTGGCCAAGTGTTTTGTATCTTGCTTTCCTCACCTGTAAAGTGGAGTTAACAATACTACATGGAAGGATTGTTGTGAAGACTGAAACTT
This sequence comes from Bradypus variegatus, assembly GCA_004027775.1. Taxonomy (NCBI): domain Eukaryota; kingdom Metazoa; phylum Chordata; class Mammalia; order Pilosa; family Bradypodidae; genus Bradypus; species Bradypus variegatus. The sequence goes on from PVKY010011240.1 coordinate 7,944, forward strand.
ACATACACAGAATGCCGTCTGTGAAATCCCAAAGCACAGTGCCAGGCTTTGCAGTTGGCATTCAATAAATAGCATTTGTTGTTATTTTCAGGGGGCTTTGAACTGACAGGGTCACTCAAAGGTCACCCACCCATCCTCAGCCTCCAAGCAAACCCTAGTGTCCCTTTTCTGAAAAGTTGCTCTGAGAAGGTAAAACATTCCTGTTCTAACACAGGAGACACTGTCCTTAAGAACTGACTAGAGGCTTTCTTGCTGCAGTAGAGCATCATTTCCTAGAGCAATTTTTCAACTTTGTGCAGCAGAATCACCTTGGAGCTCTGGGAAAGAAAGGTTTTTCTTTAGACCAACTGAATCACAATCTTCAGGGGAGTGGGACCCTGAGCTTGTGAGCATGAGAACTGAGCAGGCCACAGGCTGGGCTCCCTGTGCTGTCCCTGGGGAGCCACCCAGACTCCAAGGTAGCACTCCAGGGCTAGCCAGTTCCCCCACTGTTCTAATGTGCAGGCTGACCTAAGGTTTCTGCTCACTGAAGCTGGGCGCGGAAATCCTTGTAGTCTGCATCTTTTGTTTGCCTGCCCATCATTAATTCCCCTTTCTTTTCATATCTACCCCCACCCAGCAATTTCTTTTAGACAGCCTCCTTTCCCCCGATCCATGTGGTTGGGGGAAGATGACTCCACCTTGGATCTGGGAGTGGAATGTAACCTAGGCCCACCTGTTAGAGCATTGCATCTCCCTAGCTGAGGTTGATTCAGGGATGGGCACATGACCCAAACCAGGGCAATGAGACTTTTGGATGCCTGAAGTCATTCTGGAACTTTTGCTGGAACTCTTGGGAGAGAGAAATTCTCTTTCCCTTGATGGTACTAAGCCAATGGAATGTAAACCTGGAAGCCATCTTGCCATCAGACTGGAGAGCCTGCCTGAGAATGAAGCCAATGCAAAGAAAGTCAGAGAGAAGTCATCCATAGAATGGATTCAGCCTGGGTTTTCTAATTGTATAAACCAATGAATTCTTTTTAATTTAATCCATCTTAAGTTCAGTTTCTGTTACTCACAACCCAACAGGATCTGATTAGTGTACCCATTATCTTCACAACAAAAAAACTTCTCTGAGAACTTACTGAATTTTGTGTTACAAGGGAGCAAAGAATAGGAAGCAGCCCCATTAGCCACCAAAAGCCTGTGACTCTAAGGGACAGAAGGGATAAGAGGAGGGAGAGATTCCATGGGGCTGGGTTGATGGAGAGGTTCTGTAGGAGGAGGAACATGATCTTAGAGGTAAGGAAGTAAGAGGCTGGTTCAGGACAGTGGGAGGGGGCTGGTGTGAGGGGATGGCTGGGAGGGCCCATGGATAGTCTGTTTGGGCAAAATGAGGCTGGGAAATGGACTGAAGTGGAAAGAGTTCCTATTGGGAAATAGTAGCAGTTATAGTTGAATAAAGCATTAGAATTTCTTTTGAAAAAGTTGTATTGGCCACCTGCTTGTATCAGGCACTATGCTAATTTCTGGGGAGACTGCAGCAAGAAGGCAGAGGTGGCTTTGCCCTCATGGAAAATACCTCAGTGGGATACATGGAAATAAACAGCTAAGCAAATAAAAAGGATAATTTCAGTTTATGGTAAGTGTAAAATAAAGGAAACAAGCAAGGGGTGAATTACAGGGGCTGGGGTGATGGCAGGGAGAAGGTCATATTCGGGGAGGTGAAGGAAGGCATCTCAGAGGAGGTGACATTTATGCAGAGATAGAAAGGATGAGAGGGAACTAGTTCTGTGTGGAGGCGTGTGGTGGGTGAGGAAAGCATTCCAGACAGGGGACAGCTGTGCAAAGGCCTTGGGAGGGAAAGAGCTCCAGCTGTGATCAGTGTAGACCTCAGACTAAGGTGCAGGCAGTAAGAAGGTTTAGGGCACCAGCTGTACCCCTCCACCCTCCCTCTCCCTTTTTCTGCCCTCTACAGCTCACACGAGGAAAAAGGAAAAAGTGGCCTTTTGGAAGGCAGCTTATGCCTAGGAACAATAAGAGGAAGTGAGCCCAAAGCCCCTTCATGCTGCCCAGACTTTAGAGTGCCCTGTGATGGGGCAACCAGTGAGCAGGGAGGAAATAGGAAAGCCTCAAAGCCTCCCCCCTTGTCTTAGTTTGCTGGGGCTGCCAAACAATGTCGCACAACCTGGATGTCTTAAAACAACAGATATTTATTGTTCTGGGGGTTAGAGCTCTGAAATCAAGGTCCCAGAAGGGCCATGCTCTACCTGAAACCCATAGGGGAGAATCTGTCCTTGCATCTTCTAGCTTCTGGCAGTCCTTGGCGTTCTTTGGCTGGAAGATGCATCCCTCCATCCTCTGCCTCCATTTCTGCAAGGTCTTCTTTCTTGTCTCCATTGTCACATGGCCCTCTCCCCTGTCTCTGTCTGTGTCCAATTCACCCCTTCTTATTAGGATTCCTTTTGTATTGGATTAGGTCTCTCTCTAATCCACTTTGGCCTCATTTAAACTAGTCACATCTGCTGAGACCCTATTTCTAAATTAAGGTCACATGTACGGAACTGGGGTTAGGATATGAACGTATGTTTCTTGGGGACACATTTCAACCAGTAACATCCCCGGATACAGTTGTGCTGCTGGCCTGACTTCTCAGCAGCAGGGACTGGGGCCCCTGAGTCATCTCTGCTCTCCTCTGGTCTGCCTTCTGGCCGGTGGCACACTTCTGTTTGCTGTGACTGGGGGACATGGAGAGGACGGGAACATGGTGAAAGGAGTTGGCCTCTCCCAAAGAGCAAAATCTCAGTTTGGGCTTGTGAGCACCAGCAACCCAGATGAAATAACAGGTGTGGGGCCTGAAGAAAACCAGGTTGGGAGTAAGCAAGGCTCTGGGCTGCTCCTGGGTCCTGGCCTGGGTGCCTACCAGGCCTCAATGGGTGCATAGGGATGAGCCTGGGGCTCTCAGGTCTTGCTGGCCTGGTGACTGGTGCCAGGAATCCTGGGAGAGGCGAGAGCCCTCGGAGGGTCTGCAGGTCTGAGCTGCTGTTGGCACTCAGACTCTCCTTCCAAAGAGGAGAGGAGGAGAAGGCAGAGGTGAGATGAGATCTGAGTTTGGCCATGGTACCTGAGGCTCTAAGGGATAGCCAGAGGGAACCATCCAGGTCTCAGACACCCAGCCCGAGGCTGAGCAGACTGCAGCTCTCAGACGAAATCAAGCCTTTTTTTTTCCCATTGCGGCTTCCTCCTCCCCAGCCCTGAGCCACGTCAGCACCCACATGTGCTGCTCAGGCCGAGGTTTGCCATGGCTGTGGCCCGCCCAGGGCTCAGGAAGTGACTCTCTTGGTCTCTGTCTGGGGTGCCTGTCACACTTTCCGTTGGCTGATGGGCTCCACTGGAAACATGGGGGTCCTGGAGTGGGTCTGGGGGCAGCTCTCCTCCCACCCCAGGGGGTTATTGAGGGGCGAGAAGAAGCCTAAGAGGCCAGGCCTGGGTGGGACATAAGGGGCACCGAGAGGGTGGGGAGAGAGAGACTGACAGTAGAACCCAGAGGCAGGTGGAAGCTGTGGGAGAGAGCATTGCAGCGTGTTGAAGTGTCGGAACCATCGCATCGAATCCAATTACAGACAGGAAACTCAGGGCCAGAGCAGGGCCTGAGTCCTCGGACAGGTGGAGAAGGGCCCTCTCAGAGTGATGCTGGGGCCTGAAGCAGAGGGGGTCCCCTGGGTTCTGAAGTTGGTGCCTGGCATGCTCTGGGCATGCCAGGGGCTACAGGGAGGAGACTATGGCAGAATTGGCCGCAGGTGGGGGGGTTTTCCTGCAAGAGGAGGGTCTGGGCTGCTGTCCTCTGAGTCTGCCTGAGGAGCCTTGTGCCAGACAGAGGGAGGTAGGCCAAAGGTGGTAGACACTGGGGCACAATATTTTGGGGAGAGGGCAAAGACTGTCCTCAAGAGGGTTTGTTAAGGAAAGAGTGAGTGGGTGGGGGTCAGTGAACACTTAGGGCTCTCTGGGTCCTTACTGCCCCAGAGTGCTCTGGAGAGGCAGAAAGAGGCTGCTTTCCTTGAACATCAGGCCCTCTGCCCTAAGCTGGGCTGCCCCTCTCCCAGGCCCGGGGGTCGCAGGACCCTGGGCTCGGAGGACAGTCCAAGTCTGTGGCTTCTTTGCTCCCCCCACCCCCAGCTGAGTGTGCAGCAAAGCCGGCTGCAGAAATCTCTGGAAGCTAG
>PVKY010011241.1:0-12144 GCA_004027775.1 Bradypus variegatus
TCCCTGCATTTAAAGTCTATTTTATCTGAGATTAATATTGCTACACCTGCTTTCTTTTGGGTGTAGCTTGCATGAAATATTTTTTCCATCCTTTCACTTTTAATTTCTTTGTGTCCCTGTGTCTAAGATGAGTCTCTTGTATGAAACATATTGATGGTTCATTTTTTAATCCATTTTACAAATCTATATCTTTTAATTGGGGAGTTTAATCCATTTACATTCAACGTTATAACCATGAAAGCATTTCTTGACTCAGCCATCTTATCCTTTGGTTTGTGTTTATCATATATATTTTTCCTCTTTCTCTATTAATATCCTTTAATGTACCCATACTGATTCTCTTTAGTTCTGAACCTTTCTTCATGTCTCTCTCTCCTTTCTTTGTTTCTCTGACTGTAGGGTTCCCTGTAGTAACTCCTGTAAGGCAGTTCTCTTGTTAGCAAATTCTCTCAGCATTTGTTTGTCTGTGAAAAATTTAAGTTCTCCCTCAAATTTGAAGGAGAGCTTAGGTGGATGAAGTTTCTTGGTTGGAAATTTTTCTCACACAGAATTTTAAATATGTCATGCCACTGCCTTCTCGCCTCCATGGTGGCTTCTGAGTAGTCACTACTTAGTCTTATGCTGTTTCCTTTGTATGTGGTGAATCGTTTTTCTCTTGCTGCTTTCAGAACTTGCTCCTTCTCTTCAGTGTTTGACAGAGTGATCTGAATGTGTCTCAGAGTGGGTTTATTTGGATTTAGTCTATTTGGTGTTCACTGGGCATTTATGATTTGTGTATTCATGGTTTTGAGAAGATTTGGGAAGTTTTCCCCAACAATTTCTTTGAAAACTCTTCCTAGACCTTTACCCTTTTCTTCCCCTTCTGGAACTCCAATGAGTCTTATATTTGGATGTTTTATATTGTCTATCATATCTCTGAGGTCCATTTCAATTTTTTTGATTTTTTTCCCCATTCTTTCTTTTGTGTTTTCATTTTCCTTTCTTTCATCTTCTAGGTCACTGATTCGTTGTTCAGCTTCCTCTAGTCTTGTACTGTGAGTATCCAGGGTCTTTTTAATTTGGTCAACATTTTCTTTAATTTCCATAAGATCATCCATTTTTTTGTTTAAACTTGCAATGTCTTCTTTATGCTGTTCTAGGGTCTTGTTGATATCCTTTATATCCTTTGCCATGTTGTCATGGTTCACCTTTACTTCTTTGATTAGTTGCTCTATGAGCTGTGTCTTTTCTGGTCTTTTTATTTGGGTGCTTGGGCTTGGAGTATCCATATCATCTGTTTTTTTCATATGCTTTAGAATTTTCTGTTGTTTTTGTCCTCTTGGCAGTTGCTTAATTTGATGGGGTTCTTTTAGGATTTGTAGCCCAATTGAAATCCTTATTGCTAATTTATCAGATCTACAGCTTTGTGGAGTACACTTTCTCTAACTAATCAGCAGGTGGTGTCCACGAGCCACCTGTTCTCCACAAGCCAGTTCTCCCCTGCTTAGCCTTTGTGGTGAGTTAGGAAGTGAGTCTTGTGGGGTCCAATTGGTGTACCAAGTTTGCGTGTGTAGTTGGTGTTGCCTGCCCTATATATGGGGCATGTATCTGGGTGGTCAGGGAAGAAGGGTGGCTATAACAGAAAACTCCCTGGTGTTCCTGCAGTTTTAAAGCTTCTGATATATTCTAATCCTTCAGTTCAGTCCTGCCACTGTTTGTCTCTGCCACTGACCCACAAGTCCTTGGTATTGCTGTATGGACCCTGAGATTTGTGAGTGGGTCCCTTTTCCAGTTTGTGCACCCCTTGGTCCTCTGTTGAGGGATGACTCTGCTATGTCACAAGTGAGTGCTGTCCCCCTAGGGTGGTTCTGGGCTGCTGGGCTGTGTAGGGAGGCTCCCAGTCTGCTTAAATGATATCTGAATTGGGCTTTGTTAGTTTACGCTGCTCCACCTTCCCAGCTCTGGGACAACCAGCTGAGGGTGCAGGAAAGGCTAATGACCATGCCCAATTTTGTGGTGTTTGCGTGTTATTTGAAGCACTTTTGTCACACTTAGTTAACTGGGGCAGCTCTGGGCTATGGGGCTGGCAACAGGCAGGAGTGTTTCCTGTCCACCAGAATGATGGCTGTGAGCGTACAACCCCCTTTTCTTGGGGAGTTTTGGTGTTTAGTGAATTCTCTCCGCCTCTGGATTATTGCCTTTTGTCTCCGAGCTCTCTTAGTTCTGCATTCGTCTTAGAGTAATAATTTTAGAGACAGAAAAGAAAAAAAAAGTTCCTCCTCGCAGAACTAGTGGGTTATTGAAATGTTAACAGACAAAGCAATTAGGGTCATTAAGGAAAGATCCAGGGGACAGAGAGATCAGTCCCTCTTCAGGAATTGCCTGAGCTTTGCCCTTCCCCCTTCCAAGTGCCCGAACTCCAAAAAGCCAACGCTTTTTATTTTTTTCTTTTCCTGGGTTCCTCCTGCCATTTTTTGCTATTCCTATCTCTCTGCTGGGCTGGCTGCTCTCAGATTCTCTGGTGTCTGGTCTCAGTCTATTTATGATTGGAGTTTGGATCAGCTGAATATGTTCCTGATAAGAGGGGCCACTGCAGTTCTACGCTCTCGCTCCCAGCGCTGGCGCCCCCTCCTCCCACGGGACTGAGCCTGGCAGGGAGGGGCGCGGGTCCCCTGGCCGCAAAACCTTTATTCCTGGGTTCCTTCTGCCATTTTTTGCTATTCCTATCTCTCTGCTGGGCAGGCTGCTCTCAGATTCTCTGTTGTCTGGTCTCAGTCTATTTATGATTGGAGTTTGGCTCAGCAGAATGCGTTCCTGATAAGAGGAGCCACTGTACTTCTCCGCTTTCGCTCCCAGCGCTGACGTCCCCTCCTCCCACGGGACCGAGCCTGGCAGGGAGAGGCGTGGGACCCCTGGCCACAAAAACTTACAGATTTCCCTGATCTCAGCGGTTCCACGTGCTCATGAGTGATGTATGAAGTATGCCCCAAGTCAAATTGCTCTGCGGTGTCCAGTCCACGCAGTTCCTGGCTTTCTACCTAGTTTCCTGGAGGAGTAACTAAAACATGCAGTTCACCAATCCACCATCTTGACCCTCCTCCTTGACTGTATCTTTTACCTCAAGTGCCTGCAGTTGATCATTTACCTTACAGAGTTTTTGATCAACGACTACTGCTTTTCTGCCCTGAGTTCCGAGATAGATGAAACACAGACAAGTGCCTTGCATCAATCCTTCAGGCAGCCACCAGAAAGGTTAGAATAGACATTAACTAATAATTTGTGGATAAGGTCTGCTCTGCTCCCTCCAGAATTAAGGACCTACACCGGGAAGGTGGGATGCTGTGTTTATTTACTACTGCTGAGCCTGGAGGCAGTTGGGAAAGGTCAAGTCAAAATGCTACAATTATTTCCTAACATTTTTGATTTGCCTTTTTATAGACTTAGCATTTGCTTGGTTGCTGTAAACCTTTGACTATTTTCCCTAGTTCTGACACAATTGGTTATGATAGTTTCCACTTATTTTCTGGTTTTTCTGTAGGGGCTGGAAGCTTGGAGAAGTCTGTTCCACTATATCACTGATGTGCATCCTAAAATTCTATACTTTTAATAAATATAAATTATTGCATACAATTTACACCTCAATAAAGCTGTATAAGCAATATAAAGAGAGTGGTAGAGGGTAAGGGAGAATGTGCTGGTTTAGATATATTATGTCCCCCCAAAAGCCATGCACTTTAATGAATTCTTGTGGGGGCAGATTTATTAGTCTTTTGATTAGGGTGGAAACTTTTCATTGAGTGTTTCCATGGAGATGTCACTCACCCAGCTGTGGGTAATACTTTTGATTAAATTATGTCCATGGAGGTGTGGCCCTGCCCATTCAGGGTGGGTCTTGATTAATTCACTGGAGCATTTAAGAGAGAAGCTGAGCCAGCACAGACCCAAGATACTTGTTGATACTTAGAGCTGGTTGGAGATGCAGATGGAAGGATGTTAGAAGATGTTAAATTAAGATATGAAGCACAGAGTTTGCCCCAGAGAAGTCAAGAGAGACACAGAAACATTTTGGAGAAAGCTATTTTGAAACACAACCTGGAGAGCAAAGGACCAGCAGACACCAGCCATATGTCCTCCCAGCTGACAGAGGTGTTCCAGATGCAATAGGCTAGATGCCTTAGTTTGGACACTTTTATGGCCTTGGAACTTTAAACTTGTACTCAGATAAAGCCCATTTATAAAAGCTAATCCATTTCTGGTACTTTGCATAGTGGCAACATTACCAAACTGGGACAGAGAAGAAGAGAGAAAGGGAAGCCAAATGAAGGAATTCTCACACATTAATACAAATTGTTCCTGCCATAAGTAAATATCTCTGCACATTATACCAATGAGGTTTTAGCAATAGAGAATTTCCAGGTAAGTTTTCATAAATATATGGACCTAAGGCCTTCCCACAATCAAACATACATGTATGTTAAAAGTTTGAATTAAATAACCTCCCTTATTCTTTCCAGCTCCTAAATTCCATAATGCTGTGGTTAAAATAGTAGGCATTCTTTTGAGCACAAGACCATAAAGTGTCCATCTATGAAGTGTACTAACATGGCAGCACTTACTCAAAAGCCCTTAGTTCTTTAGCACTATTTGTAGCTCCCATGGGCTCTTCTCCCTCTTTTCACTGCATTCTTTTACCACAGGGATTTATTTTCAGATCGTCACTTTATTCCTACCTTTTCTATCTTTGCCTTGATTCTGACAATTAGCTATTTTCCTTAAACTTTTCCAGGTCTCTTGAAAAATTCTGACTTAAACCTTTGAAGCTTGGTAAATTTGGCTGTCTAACCTATATCGTGGTAGTTCCAGATGTGTGGAGATATAGGAGCTGGGGTTACAGTAAGACAGAAGTCACTCCAGATGGTTTAAATGAAGAGTATAATGAAGGGACCACTTTTTAATGAAGGGGCAAAACAAAAAAGGATATTGTAGGATGCCTAGAACCATGAATGTGGGGCTTCCCTTATGGAATTGTGGTGTCAGGAATGAGCAAATAGGGACTAAATAGCCTGTCCTCTTTCCTTCCACCTTCTAAACTCCATTGAGTGCCTTTCATTGCACTGTCCTTGCCACCCAGCACGGAAGCATGGGGATAGTGTCTACAGAGATCATTCTACTGGGGGCATAGAGCATATCAGAAAAAAGCAAAGAAAGGGATCTGGCAGAAAAAATAGTAAATAATTAGTACAGAAGGTAATTTGGAAATTATTCTCTCACCCTATATGTATCTTCTATCCCAACTAGGTAACTATTATTATGTCATGAGCTGCATAGTTGGAAAGATAGAAGTCTGAGAGGGCTTTAGAAAGGAAGAATTTACCTCAACTAATGTTTTTCAAGTAAATCTATTAAAGCACAGTTGTAAGTGGTGTGGGAACAAAGGAATGAATATTGTGTGATACATGGTCTTTTCTACAGAGGAGCATTGTGCTTGTGAAGAGGACAAATTACATCCTCTATACAAGGCAATCTATGGTGAGGATGATAACAAAGGTAAAAAGGGTGCCACAGGAAGCACAGGATGAGGAGTGGGTAATGGTGTCATTAGTCCTTGTTCTTTCTTCTCCCTCCTCTAGTTTCCCCTTCTCTACAGGTGAGTCTATTGATGACCCAGCTCATCGGTCCTTGCCTGCTAAGTTACTGAGTCAACCCTAAAAAGAGAAAGAATTTATCCACAATATGTGCTACACTACTATCTAATTGGACTGGGAATTTTCATGGTCCCAAACTCAGAATCTGTTAGTTCAATTAAAAAATAATAAAAATAAAAAACACAGGTTTTAAGACATTGAGCCTCCAATGAGGCTACAGACCTTGTCTCTGAGGATTGGATAAGCTTTGGTTAACAAAGAAGTGCCAATGACTCTTACTCCTCCCCTCTGCCCTTCCATGTAAGCATTTATTGATTAATTCTATAAATCCTTTCTGAATGCCCATTCTATGCCTCTGATTGTGCTAAAACCTGGGGATAAAGACACACAGGGACTGTCCCTGTCCTTATGAAATCATGAAATTGACCTTCTTGTGGGCAAGGTAGATTGAAGAAAATAAAATAAAACAAATCTATGAGACTATTTCAGATGGCATCTGTTGATGAAGGAGAAAAGCAGGGTCATATATGAGTACATAACTGAGAGTGGGGATTTACTTTCCATTTTGTAGTCAGGGAAGTTGTCTCTTAAAATGAGACCTAAGGGACAAGAAAATGCTGTTCAATAAAATGCGCCCAAAGGAAGTGTGTTTCAGGAAGATGGAGAAGCAAGCAAAAACTCATCTTAGTTACAGCTTCATGTGTTTGTAACATAGAAAGGAGTTTACTATAGCCAGAATGTAGTGAGAGAAGGGGAGAGAGAAAGAAATGAGTGTGGAAAGATACAAGGGAGCTCTATCCTGCACACCTGCTAAATCATATCACAGTGTTCACATTTTAGTCTAAATTCTAGGTATTACAAGTAGGTAAGTGACATAATTTGACTTTCAATTTTCTCGGTGAGAGTAGAGATTAGGTAAAAAGAGTAGATCAGACAGTAGGCAATCACGGTTGCTTAGGTAAGAGATAACTGACTTCATCTAGTGGAAATAAAAAGAATGGACAGATATATTTCGTAGAACCAATAGTGTTTGCACAAGTGTAGTTGGGGGAATTGTGAGGGAAGGAGAGCAATCAAGGATGCCTGCTAGAGATATTTTATAACCTCCACCCCCCAAAAAATTTCTTCTCTTCTATCTCTTCTGTGATCCTTTGATTACCCTTTTCCAGGGCTGGGTTTCTAACCACTTTGTGCTGCAATCCCATCCAGCCCACTATAAGCAAGCTGTGGTGCTCATATTGCCCATTTTTGTAAATCAACTACATGATTTGCATGTTTATTCCTATGAAAATTTTCAATTTAATATGTAATTAATTTAAACTAAACAGCCATTTATGTGTTAGCTATTTTTCCAATAAACTTTTTCTGGAACTTAAAAACTTTTAGCTTTTCCACAGGTGCTTTAAGGTCTGCACACAAAGCTCTGAAGAGCCACTTGAGGCCCCAGGGCCGTGGCTTGAACCACCCTTATCCTTGCCCTCTGCCCAGTGAGGTTCAAGTGAGGGGCTTTTGAAATCTTCATCACGATGGTCTCTTTTGACCCTCCTTACGAGTCCTTCTTTTAGGCAATTGCTTCCTCTGTAAGAAGGAAAAGGTGACTGAGAGTTTCTTTTTTATTTGCAATAGTCAGACTACAAACAGTCACTGAGAGACCATTTTTTGCATTATGTGAAGAGGTGCTGCATAAAAGGAAAGTACAGAAGCATAATATAAAAATAACAGTAAAAATAATATTTGCCAAGATTGTTATGAAATCCAATATGGGTTTATTTTGTGCGTAAGAAAGAATATTACCTATTTTACCTGATGTTTGGGAAAATAAGTAATTTAAAGATCTTTCTAGTAAAGTAGATTGTAGCAATACTACACTGCAAACAATAGTGAGAACTTACATTTCTACATGCCTTTCATCCCCAAACATTAGAAAACTGTTTGCATTAAATGCAAAACCTATTAATGCAGGTTCATGATATGCATATATGTGAGATCACCAAGCAGATGGATTTCTTCTTGAGTGAGCTGACTCTGCCCTGAATAAGGTGGAGGGGCTCATGCTGAATGGCAGACACGGCGATGCTTGCCGTATGCTATACATTTCTTAATAGTTAGCCAGCTTGCCCTGAGTTATCAACCTTCTGAGGAGGGGAGATTAAGTAATGCAAACTCATGCAGGGGCCTATGTAACATGCTTCTTGGAAACAGAGTATTATTCATGGACATATCATGGACAGGCGTACACATGGGTGAAAGGAAATAAAACCGCCCAGATGAGCAGCTTGAGCAAATTGGAATACACTAGAAAAGAGGAAGCCCTGGATAGAGCAGTGAGTCTCAGATGATCAAGGGCAAATAGCAGAGATTGGCTTGCATTGTTCAGGATCTTGTTGTGTTCTTGTGAAAATAAGGAATGCACACAGAGAGCAAGCACAGGCACTGCATATAAATAGCATTTTATTTTACCAGGGGCTGAGATTGTAAATTAGGCTATGACTCTAGGGGAGAAAAAGCAATGAGTTGAAACAGTTGATCCTGTAGTTTTGGCTGGTTTAATGGCCCTTTCAGATCATGGTCACATGATCTATTGTGTGGTCACATGACCACTTATTGTGGCTTTTAGAATGAACTTGACCAAGAATGGGCAGATTGATTAGTTACACATAAGGCTGATTTCAGTTTCTCGTGACTAAAATTCACCCTCCATGTTTAGCTCCTTTGAGGAAATGGGTCATAGATCTAGTTTTCCTGACTCTCCTCCTTCGTTTGTTGATATTGTGGAAAATTCAAGAATGGAATCTAATAAGTCTTTTATTGAATAGTTTCTCATATATTGAGCCATTGTTTTGTCAAAACACATATCCCCACACCCCATTCCCCAAACCTTACTCTCCCTGCTTCATCACTTTTGTTGGCCGGTGGCCAATGTGATTTTTATCTTAACAAAATTGGAGAAATACTGGTTGCTCTTTTTAAACTATGTTTGGAAGGACTTAGCTTGCCTCCTGTCTCATTATCTTGGCTCTGTTCTCAATTATTTGCTGTGGTGGCTTAGAGCTAAGTACTCTGGAAAAACATGTTCTTAAACTTAATCCACTCCTCTAGGTGTGAAACTGTTGTAAATAAGATTTTTTGATCAGGTTACTTCGGTTAAGATGTGGCCCAATTCAATCAGTATAGGTCTTCATCCTATTACTGAAGGCCTAATAGGGAAGCCCACAGGGAGAGAAAAAGCCATGCACAGGGAGCAGCCAGAAGCCAGAAGTCCATAGAACTGAGAAGCCAGGAGAAGCCATTATATGGGCACTGTCGTGTGACAGAAAACCCAAGGACCAGGGACTGCCAGCAGTCACCCCAGAAAGCTAGTCTCCTGAGAGAAAGCATTGCCTTAATGATGCCTTGATTTTGGACTTCTTTTAGTCTCAGAATGAGGGCTAATAAATTCCCATTGTTTAAGCAAACCCGTTGCATGGTATTGGCTTGGGAAGCCAGTAAACAAGAACACATGCACTTTCTACTTCTGCATAAGCTGATGGAATCTTCCCACCCAGAAAAATCAGTTTGTCACCTTTCTAGAAGAACATAATCATCTGAATTTCTCAAATGCCAATCTTTAAATGGTCAGGGTAGTTCTATGCTATGTGAATTTAGTAAACCAGAGGGAGGGCAACTATTCTTAAGAACTTCTATTGTGGGGAAATGTTTAATTCCTTCATCAGAAGACAAAGGACAAGCAAGTATTAAAAGTGCCTTTGTCTCTTCAGATATATATACTGAAATATTTTCAGATGAAACAACATGATGTCTGGAGTTGGTTTCAAAATAATCCTGTATCAAAGGGGAAAAACCACATGATCACCTTGATTGATGTAGAAATGACATTTGACAAAATTCAATGTCTTGTCTTGATTAAAACACTTCAAAGGACAAGAATAGAAGGAAACTTGCTCAGCATGATAAAAGTAAAACCACTGCTGACATTATACTCAACAGGGAAAGACTGAAAGCTTTCCCTCTAAGATCAGGAATGAGATAAGGATGCCCACTGCCACCATTGCTATTCAACACTGTGCTGGAAGTTCTAGCCAGAGCAGTTAGGCAAACCAGAAAGGAAGAAATAAAACTTTCACTGTTTGCAGATGACATGATCCTATATGTAGAAAATCCCAAAAAATCTACACAAAACTCCTACTGACAATGAATGAGTACAGCAAAGTGTCAGGATACAAGATCAATGCACAAAAATAAGTAGTGTTTCTATACAGTAGTAAGGAGAAATCTGAGTAGTCATCCTTGTTCAGTGCTGCCGTATGATCCAGCAACTCCATTACTAGGTGTATACTTAGAGGAACTGAAAGCTAGGATATGAATGGACATTTGCAAATTAATGTTTTTTTCAATTTTATTGAGATATATTCACACACCATGCAGTTATATAAAGTGTACATTCAGTTGTTCACAGTATCATTATATAGTTGTGCATTCTTCACCAAAATTAATTTTTGAACATTTCCATTTACCACACACAGAAAAATAATAAGAATAAAAATTAAAGTGGAAAAGAACAATTAAAGTAAAAAAGAATACTGGGTGCATTTTTTTTGCCTCCATTATTCTACTCATCCTTGGATAAAAAGGAGTGTGGTCCATATGGCTTCCCTAATCACATTGTGACCCCTCATAAGCTGCATTTTTATACAATCGTCTTCAAGATTCATGGGTTCTGGGTTGTAGTTTGATAGTTTCAGGTGTTGTAAATTGATGTTTATAGTAGCATTCTTCATAATTGCCAAGAGATGGAAACAGCTCAAATGTCCATCAATGGGCAAGTGGATAAGCAAACTTTGGTATATAATATGATGGAATATTACACAGCTGTTAAGACAGAATAAAGCCACAGATCATATAACAATGTGGATGAAACTTGAGGTCATTATGTTGAATGAAATTAGCCAGAAACAAAAGGACAAATATTGTATGGTCTCACTAATATGAACTAACATTAATGAGCAAACTTTGAGGGTCAAAGATGAGAAAACAGGTAATCAGGAGATAGAAAGAAGGTAGAGATTGGGCATTTGATGCTGAAGGAGTGTAGAAGGTTTAACAGGATTGACTATATATCCAGAAATGGATAGCACAATACTATTTGATGGTAGCACAATATTGTAAGTACACTGAACAAAGATGACTGTGTGTATAGTTGAAAGAGGAAGGCTAGAGCCATGTATGACACCAGAAGGAAAATTAGATGGTAAAGACTGAAACTGTATAACTTAGTGAAACCTAGAGTGGTCAATGATGGTGGCAAAATGAACAAATATAAGAATGTTTTTACATGAGGGTGAACAAATGAATATCAGCATTGCAAGGTTTGGAAAATAGGATGATATTGGGGAAAAATGCAATAATGCAAACTAGAGTTTATAGTTAACAGTAACAATGTAGTAAGTGGGGTATATAAGAGAGGAGTATGGGACACTTGGTGGAGGTGTTATTGTCTGACATTTTTATTGTATTGTATTTTCTTTTTCTTTTTATTGTCCTTATTTTAATTTTTTGGAGTAATGAATGCGTTCAAGGTCTGATTGCAGTGATTAATGCACAACAATATGATGATACTGTGAACAATTGATTGTACACTGTGGATGACTGCATGCTATATGAATATAACACAACACAATTGCAGGGGAAAAGTAAACAGAGTAATACAAGTGCTGAAGAAAATATGGAGAAAGAGATATGCCCATTGATTGTTGCTGGGGAAGTAGAATGGTGCAGCCCATCTGTAGGGCAGTGTCGTGGTTCCACAAGAAGCTAAGTATGGAGTTGCTATAAGGTTCTGCAATCTCATTATGGGGTATATACCTGGAATAACTGATAACAAGGACACCAGTGGACATTTGCACACTGGTATTTATGGCGGCAATATTCATGATTTGCAATGGGTGGAGGTGGCATAACAGTACACCGACTAATGAACAGAATGGTGAACTGTGGTGTATGCATACAATAGAATATTGAGCAGTTTCAAGAAGGAATGAAGTTGTGAGGCATGCAACTAGGTGAATGCATCTTAAGGACAGCATTTTGAATGAAATAAACCAGAAACAAAAGACAAACATTATAACACCTCTAATATGGACTAACTATAATGTGCAAACTCTGAGAATTGAATCTGAGAGTATAAGTTATCAGGAGAGCCTTATTGTAAAGGTCCCTAGACGGTAATCTCTTATAGCAATCAAACCTGTTCCTCAGTTGTGGTGGTTACCTCTAAATTCTGAGATGCTGAACTCTTTGTGTATAACCTGATTGGCCCCTGGAACTTTGGGTATATGTTTGATACTTGAGACTCAGAGTCAGAGGTCAGCAGCTCTGAATGTCAATATTACCCCACACAGTAACTTCTTAAAAAGCTGAAAGAGGAGCCATTTTTTCCTTTCTTTCTTTTCTGATGGCTCCCACCTGCTTTCTTCTGCTTTCTTCCTCTAATAAACCTTAAACTCTCTAAACCATGACTCGC
>PVKY010011242.1:0-12144 GCA_004027775.1 Bradypus variegatus
CTTAATTACAGGCCATTCTCTATGAAGCATGAATATACTACACTGTTTCCTCTAGTAGAAGAGTAGAAAGAAAACTGAATGTTTCTGAATCAGGAAAATTAATTTCTATTCCTATCATCCAAAATATTTCACAGCACGGGACAACCCAATTGTACAGTGGCTCTATGCCTTCCATTTTTATCCAAATTAGAGGCCTCTGGCACCACCCAGTGGCCCGTCTGTAAACAGACACACTAGTACATGCTAGTACAAGGTAATATGGGATCTACAAATACAAGTGAGGCAGTCATGATCTTTCTGGTAGCCAATAATCAAGGAAAATAAGTGAATAATTAACTATGATGAAAGAGATACAAGTATCAGTAAAGATAAATAGAATGTTCACAGTTCAACAGAGGAAAAGATTAATGTTTAGTTTCAGGTAGAAGGAAGAATAGGATTTCAATACGTAGAGTTGAAACAGGAAGATTTTTTAGCGGGACCAGAATAGAAAAGACATGGAAGTTGAAAAAGTTGCTATGTTTAAGAAAATACATGGGTAATCTGGTTTGTCTAGATGGTAGGGTAAGTAGCTAAGAAGTAGAGGGTCGGTGGATATGTGTGCGTGACAGAGAGGGGGTGTGGGGTGGAAGGGAGGGGGAGGCAGGGAGAGTAAGTGTGTGTGTGTGTGTGTGTGTGCCCAAGCACTTGCTGTAGGGCTCTCAAAGGCAATATATGGCATATGTAGTTTATTTGGTAAGCAATATAGAGTCACAAAGTTTGTAAACAACAACAAAAAAGGTATCAGGAAGTTATTCTTTCAAGAGTAATTAAGATGGACAGGAAAGGAAAAGAAATAAGTTGAAAAGCTATTACAGTTGCCCAGAGAAGAAGTAATGAGTGCCTGCCTTAAGTTGATAGCAGAAGGAACTGAAAGAATGGGATCAATGTGAGAAACTTTGCAGAGGTAAAATTGAAAGTATTTGGCTCAATAAAGAACTGTGGAAGCTGAACAATAAGCTTGAATCTGGACGCCTAGAGGAAATTAAGTGCCATAATTGAGAAGCTGGCTTGTGGGGGAAGAAAATGAAACTGATTTTGAATATGTGTAAAAAACAAGTTGACATGTTGGGAAGGTAGTGGGAAACCAATATAGGTCTGAAACTTGAGAAATAAATTAGGGTCAGAGATACAGATTTGTGAATTACCTATGCAGAGAAGCTTCAAAATCAAATACCTTGAAAATTATACCTCAACTTAAAAAACAAAAAAGTTAAGTACCTAAGAAAGCCCCGAGAGAAAAGAAGTCCAAAGAAAGAATCCCGGGGAATACCTACCCTTAGGGAAGTGAAAGAAGAGCAGGGAGAGAGGGAGAACAGGAAAATGGTAGGTGAAGTAGAGGAATGGGAAAACCAAATGCCTTGAAAGTTGAGAGATAAAGTTTCAAATGCCAGAGAGGTACAGAAAGATGTATACTGAGAAAAGCCTGTAAGAGTCAGAACAGCTTTTACCATGGAAATACCTGAGGGATTAATTGGGGATGTTGACTTTCTCCATATTAAAGGATCATACAATTCTAGCAGTCAGCTATCTCTTCAATTTAGTTCTTGAGGTCATAAAAAGTATTTACTTACAAACTCATTAATCATAATCTGAGACCAACCCATGTATAAACAATTTTAAGTTTTTAAAATTCTTATTATCTTGTCATTTGTACAGACCTTTTATAGTTTATATACACTTAAATAAGAAATATTTAACTCTAACTTTCAGCTCATTTGCTTCATTGTTCGGCATTAAAGAGCACCTATTTTAAAGACATAAGGTATAACAGAAAGAAAAAGTCTTTGGCAACAGAAAGACTTGGGTTTGAATTCTACCACCACCATCCACTTTCAGTTTCAGTTTCTTTTTTAAACTAGGGTATCACTACCTTGCAAGAGGGTTTTAGAGGATTAAAAACAACGTTATGTATGCAAAGAGACTGTCTGTATATGGTAGGTATTCAAATAATTATTTTTCCAGCTTCTCATCTTTGGTTCCAGACTGCATTTCCTAGAGAATCCTGGGCTTCTTTGCCACTCAGCAAGGATCCTTCAAACACTGTACACAATACAGGACACAGTTTCAAGTCTGCAGAATCTGCTTATCCGCTCTCACTGGCCTTTCAAAGAATTCCAAGATCTCTCTGTTAATAACTTCTTTAGAGCTTATTCATATTCTATGAACTGGGGTAAAACAGTTTACCAGAGAGCTCACACTGAATCCCCCTTTTAAGTTCCTCTACCTCTTGAAGGTTCAGAGGATAACCAAGATGGACGACTGCAAAGCAATCACCAGACAGTGAGGAAGATGAGGAAGTCCTCCATCGGCCAAACTATGAGTAAGGAACATCATTCTTTCCTTGAATTGGTGCTTTATCTCTCTGTTGGTAATATCAAATGCCTTGTGTTTATAGTTTACTGACTTTAATTCTAACAACAGAATTTAAGAGTACGTTAGGAATGCATTCTAACCCTTAAGTGCTGACCTTCAGCAACAGAGCTAAGGAACTTTTTATAATAACATTCAAGCCATGTATCTTAATGTAATGATTCTAAAATCATTTTCCATTGTGCTTCAACCACGAAATACTTTACCTTTACAATAAGAATCCAGTACCCGTTACCAGTTTTTGCCACCCACATTTCAGATTTTTCTTAAAACAGTTGGAAAGGATTCTAGAGAAATGATAGAGTGATGCTCCAAATGTGCATCTAAAAACAAAACTATGAAATAATAAGGAAAGAGAAGCTCCTACCTGCACTAGGCTAGAGGACAAGGTATAATGCTGGGTACCAAGTAAGGTTAACAAAATATACCTAATAATGTGGCAATGATTAAAGCATATCAGAGAAATACTACCCCTTGGCTACCGTGAAGGTAAATCCTCTAATAGCTTTCTAGATGGCTAAGAACAACCAGGAAGAACAAAGAAACATGTGAGACCAACATAGATGCTTCACAATAGAACTTGGCCAGATCTCCTTAAACCTCAGAGGATAAGAGCAAATATCTAACTCTCAGATACAATGACCAAAATTTTTACAATGACCCAATCCATTAAACATACCACATATCATCAATAAGATGCCATCTTGGTCATATTAATCACTCCCCAAATCTCTATGGACAAACTCAGGGGCAGGCTCAGTTCATTAATTTATACAGAGTATAACACATTTCCAAAGTAAAGTAAATATTTGAAAAACTGGGTTTCTAACCCAGAAACTATCTCCTGTAGAAGTAGAGAGAAAAGACTGCTATAGAGAAGCATTCATAAAAGTCATCACATTCTAATTCTTGAAGAGTTTTCAAAGACATCCTTCTCACTCCAAAAGAATGACTGAATCTGTAAATAAGAGCAGGTAGCCCCTTTTCTGACCAGTTTTAACAGTGATGAAGTTTATTGGGTACATTCATGGAAATAAAAGATAAAAAATTTCAATTATTATTGTAATGCTAATCTAATACTCACTGGCATTTGGCTTGGAACTGAAAATAGGCATAGTCACTACCCCCATTCCTGTTACTGAGACAAATATGGTTCAATTCACTGGGCTGCCTAGGTTCCAAATGGGTGAAAGTAAAAAGCAGATTATCATGGCCTGCTGATAATCTAGTAAAAAAAAAAAAAAAAAGCTAATTCCTTCTCAGAGATTAAAAAATGATCTCTAACATCAATGTTATGCAATAAAAAGCTCTCTTTGGACACCTGTTTCTCTTTTATTATCTGAGCATTTCTTAGAAATGTTTAGAATTAAGTTTTCTGCAGTAGAAATAATCTAATACTAAATCTATCTAATGAAAGCAGACTTCAGTCATTTCATGATTTTAAAAGCCTGTAACTCACCTGATAGAACACTGGTCCTAAAGCAAGAAACCTCTGAAGAGCCCAGTCACCCATAACAGGGTGCATGTCTATAGAACGCCTTATACTAGAGGCGATTGTTTTTTTTTTTTTTGTAATATGGTTTTATTGAGGTATGTTCACATATCCTATAGTCATTCACAGTGTACAATCATTTTATTCACAGTACCATCATGTAGTTGTACATTCATCACCAGAATTAATTTTTGAACATTCTCCTTATTCCAAAAGAAATAAAAATAAAAGTAAAAAGAACACCTAAAACATTCCAGTCCCCTCCACCCCCCCTAATTTTCATTTAGTTTTTGTCCCCATTTTTCATCTGTCCATACACTAGATAAAGGGAGTCTGAGCCACCAGGTTTTCAGAATCACACAGTCACCATGTAAGCTATGTAGTTACACAATCACCTTCAAGAATCAAGGCAACTGGGTTGTAGTTTGACAGTTTCAGGTATTTCCTTCTAGCTATTCCAATACGCTAAAAACTAAAGAGGGATATCTATAAAGCACATAAGAATACCCTCCAGAGTGACCTCTCAACTCCATTTGAAATCTCTCAGCCACTGAAACTTTATTTTGTTTCATTTCTTTCCCCCCTTTTGGTCAAGAAGTCTTTCTCAATCCCATGATGCCAGGTCCAGGCTTATTCCCAGGAGTCATGTCCCATGTTGCCAGGCCAGGGAGATAAGCACGCTGGGAGTCATGTCTCATGTAAGGGGGAGGACAGTGAGTTCACCTGCCACATGGGAGAGAGGGAGGCAGGTAGGGAGAGGGAGGGAGAGAGAAAGAGAGAGGGAGAGAGATTCTCTGGGGGAGACTCTTAGGCATAATTGTAAGTAGGCTTAGACCATTTGCTTTTGAAAGGTTAAGTATTATTTTAAACTGGCAACAAAAATGTTGCTTTCTTTTAGCTCTCTCTGCAGACAAGCTTTTGCAACACTAGTCAACACTAAGGGATCTTGGCACTAGGAATGACTCTTCTACATTTAACAGATTGATGTATACTATGCCCTGCCAGACTGATGGCAAAAACTAAGAGGTCACAGCATATCTAACCCCTCACTCCAGCCATGGTAGGAAATACTTCCTAATAAGACGCCACAATTCTTACGTAATACCTAAAACCCTGAAATATAAAAATATCTTCAGAAAGACAAGAAATTTACAGTTGTGGCCCACAGATTAAGACTATGGATTCACGGTACATGGTGATATCACCTGGAACATAAAACGTTAAAACTTTCCTGAAGGTTGGCGTGGGAGGAGAGGTTCTTATCTAGTGTTTAAGATAAAAAATGTTCCAAGTTATGATTCTTTCAACATATTTCCTTTTATCCTCCCACTCTTTCCCCCTCCTGAACACAGATCTCCAGATCTTACCACAAATAATGCAAATGCAGTCTCAGCCCACCTTGTGCCCCACCCTCTCCACATCTTCACCTTTCAAATGAGAATTTGGTGGTAATTAAAGTTGAGCAAATCTCTAGCTTGAAAGAATAAAGTTGCTTTCATCACAATGCTACCAACACTTTCTTAATTTTCATGTGACCCTGCTTCTCCTATAAAAAGATGTAGAAGAAAAGCCAACAAAAGAAGGTCAAAAACTTTTTATCTGTGTTGTCATATTAAGATAGTCCAGCTGTGGAGATGAAGAAAAAAGAAAACTATGAAAAAAAGATCATAGTTTCCTAGTCTTCCTTAACTTCAGAAAGAAATGAGATCTTTTCATGATCTAGTTCTTTGAAAGCCTTGATAAGGATCACTACAAATCTCAAAAGCTTGGAAAAATGTTTTTCCTCCATGGCAAAAAAGAAAAAGTATAAGGGGTGCCTGGAGTAGTGACGGTGACCAGCATTATTTCAGGAAGGAAAGGAATTACAATACTGTCAATTCTGATCAGGTGTGCTAATGGAGAGACCAAAACAATGAACAAAGGACAATTACTGATGTTTAGTTTAAGAATACACTTAGAGATACACACATACTGACATCTCATATTCCCTGTCTGTTCTCTGGTCAGGAGCCTCTACCACATTGACCGGAATCACACTGAAAAGACAACCCTAGGTGGGCACCTACAAAGCAAACATTTAAGCTGACCAATTTAAAATGAACTTTAACAATTAACCAGGAAAACATGTTCTAAAGCAAAATGTAAAGAAGTGTAAACTGAGGAATAACTTATTCAAAGCGATATCAATGATGTGTAAAGAAAAAATATTTTTTGAGTGCCTATCATGTGCTAGACATAATGTAAGAGCTTCATATAGGCCCTCTCATACAATACTCACAATGACCCTGGGGTTATCCCACTTTTACAGATATGGAAATCGAGAGAAAAGTTAAGTAACTTGCTCAAGGTCACATGGCTAATAAATCTTAGTAACACTATTTCAGCATAGGTCTATCTGGCTCTAATAACTATATTTTTCCCTTTACACTTTTTATGTCTTATACACACAGACCACTGTTAATAATCTTATTCCAGAACATAATAAGTATTTTAAAATTGGGACATCTAGCGTAATAAAACTTATCAGTGTCATGCTCAACTTTTCCTACTACAAATCATAAAGATAAAGAATCAACCACACCTACCTTCTACAGCCATTTAGCTATTCTCTATATCCCATGAACTTTAACCATAGCACTGTTCTCTGCTACCAGAAACCTGAGACCCTCACAAAAATTACATTTACAAAAAACTCTAAAGGACAGGCAAGTAGGTTCTGACTTCCTCTTTGGCACTGGCCCACAATGCTGAGTGCACAGGATGATTTCTCTGCTGACCAAGAATTCTTCACACCAGCTATAAAAGAGCAACCACTATTTGATTTTTTACCAAAGATTTATCACTACCCATGTCCTGAAAAGTTGGAATTCTAAGGTGGTCTGGACTCAAGACATTAACTAAAGGCAGCACCACTCATTACTCCCCAGCTTTTGTGAAAAGCAGCTAACTTTCTTTAAATGGCAAGGCACAACAATCCGAAGCCCTGAGAAAGGAAAAGATTTGATCTGACAAAAGGTCTGAAAAGAACTCAAGCAACAATGTAAGAAACACGATCCATACAAAGCCAAAGCACAAGGCAAATGAATAAAGAAGAAAGGGGGGATGTGGGAGGGGGTGGGCATTAATGTCTAAGCTTTTTAGAAGATATACAGCAGTGTTTAGGGCAGAAAATCAAGATGCCCAGCCAATTAAACTTGTAAAAGTAATTTAACCAGAGGTGTAACACAGCCAAGAACAATCCCTAACTCTTTAGGAAAGTGGTAGGAAGTTTATGACTATAGTGGTCAGCACTTGAACATCAAGGACAGGGTCTGTCTTGAACTCAGGAATTTAAATACCTTCAACTCCTACTCACCTTTCCTCCTTTATGACTGAAGTAAGGCCAGGCTGAGCTTCCGAGAAAACAGGTCTGTAGATTTACTGAAGGACTGAAAAAAGTTAAAGTTTAAGTGGCAAAGATGTTTCTTCTATAAAACATAATAAAATTATGCATACATTTTAGCATTTTTTAGACCTCTTCAGAACTATTTAAATTCAGAATTTATCTAATTCTGAATACTGAACAAATAACGCACACACATAGTTATGGAAATAAAACAACATGGAGATTAAAGACCATGCCAGTAACCTTTCAGTTCCACCAAAACATAAACGTCATTTAAAAGGAAAACTGAATCTATGCAATGCTAAACCATAACCAAACAACCTCTCAACAAGAAGCCCGAGTCGGGGGGAAGTCCCGGAGAGAATGTGATAGCGCTGGTGCCGGTTTGTTTACAGACTACAGCAACAATCATGAGTCAGAAATTCAAGCCACCAGATGCTTTCCAACTAACAGGGACCAAATGGGACCGTTCTACGGTGTCCTTAAAGATTTGGGGGCGGGGTAGTTAAACTAAGAAAATTCTATTATAAACGGTACGAGACCAAAAGGCAACAACCAACTCCCGGGCTCTTGGTCCTCGGCCTTCCGTACAAGGTGCTGGGCCCGAGAACTTGGCATGGGGGAGGGGGCACATTGCGCGGCAGCCTTGAGGTGATGGGAGAC
Organism: Bradypus variegatus; assembly: GCA_004027775.1. Classification (NCBI taxonomy): domain Eukaryota; kingdom Metazoa; phylum Chordata; class Mammalia; order Pilosa; family Bradypodidae; genus Bradypus; species Bradypus variegatus. The sequence continues at coordinate 7,953 of PVKY010011242.1, forward strand.
TCAAGACGAGCCCCGACCCGCAATCCGAACGGAAGAAAAGAAGCACACAACTTGGTCACCCGATGAAGCAAGACATCCCTGTGTACTGTGAGGCTGGTTCTAGGCGGCTACCCCAGGGCTGACCTGAAAAAAGGGCAGCCAGTCCTTCTGGTGGTGACTCGGGTCAAGGGAAGGAGAAGACCCGAGCCCTGGGAGCTTGGGACAAGAGTCAGAACCATCCTGAGCGGGGACAAGCCAGGAAAGAGGGGAAGCAGGCCGAGCCGGAACGAGACACAGACCGAGTAGGTCAAGGGCGGGGGGGATGTCCGGCTGGGGCAGTTACAAGCAGGGAAGCCAGCGAGGCTCAGCAGCCTGTTTCCAGTCTCGGGTCATCCTTCTGCCAACAGTTCCTCCGACGGTTCCAGGCCCATCCGCCCCGTCCACTGCCGCCACCAACGCCGCCGCCATCTTACACTGGCCAGCAGCCGCCACCACCACCACCACCGCCGCCTCCGCTGTCTGCGCCTGCGCCGCCACGCTTTCCGGCCTGTTTGCGACGACGCGCTCGAGGAGACTGAGAGTGGTCACGCGAGCTTAAGGCTCTCAACCCTCCAAGGACGCGCTAGGGGCGGAGCTTAAGGCCAACGGAAAACAGTGCGGTGGGGCGCCTGCGCATTACCAATAAGGCAAAGTTGTTGTAGTGTTTTAGGATGGCTCGCTTCCCTCGTGATATTCAAGCCAAATGCGAGTTCGGGGCTTCCCGTAAGTTGTGATGAAAACAAACAATTACAATGGGCAGCCTGGCAATTTTTGGGCGACCTCCATTCTTGCCCTGTTTTTGAACACTGGGAAACAAGCAGTTCTCGCCAGATTTCTTCTGAAAACACCGCTTCCTTTGAAGGCCGTTTTTTAAGTGGTTTCTAGACCATTGAGGCCTGCTTCCCCCTGGGAGCCCCCATTTACCTGTTTTTAAGGAACGGGCTCGGAAGCTTGAGGTGCAGCAAGGCTGAAAATTCAAAGGGCTCTTTCTCCGGAGAGGGGTAGTGTGTTGAAGGTTCTCAAGAATGGGCCAGGTGATGTCTGTTGATTCTGAAACCCTACTTAGTTCTAACACCTAACAGAAGGGTACAGAGGATCCCTGATATCAAGGGCATTCCCAACTAACAGGCTAGGGGATTTTTTTGACTAGAAGATGAGCGCGCAAGAAACTGATCCCTTCTCACCTCCTCTACCACTACCACCCTATTCCAAAACATTCCATACCCTTTAGACTACTGCAAAAGAGACCCAACTGGTTTGTCTACTTCCATTATTGCCCTGCTACAGTTAAACATAGGAAGGCCAGAGTGACCTTTTAAAATGTTAAGTCAGATCATATCATTCCCTTGCTCAAAACCTCCAATAGCTTCCCTTTACATGATAAAAATACTAACGATCATGGTGGCCTTTGAGGCCCTATGTGATCTGGTGCCCACCTGTTTATGATTTCGTCTCTTCCCATGCTGGTTAGCTCACTCTAGCCTCAGTGGCCTTGGTGCTGGGTTACTCCAACCAAAGCATGTTCCTTGTACCTTCTTGGAATTTATCTACCAAATCTTTACTAGACATGTTCTCTCCACTTAATCATGCCTCTACTCAAATGCTCCTTCAGAGAGGTGGAGCTCAATTATTCTAAAATGGTACCCCACAGCGCCACCATCTTCTATCCCCTTATGCTGCTAGTTTTTTCCATAATATTTTCACAACCTATAATTATATATTTACAATTGAACTTACATAACTAGAATATAAGCTCTATGAGGTGAGGGACTGTGTCTTTTTCATCTTTGTAACCCCAACACTTAGAACAGGGCCAAGGCACAGAATATGTGCTACCATTCTGTTCATTCTTTCATTCATCCAGCCAACAACTATTTACTGAATGCCCACTAAAAGCCAGGCCCTGGTTGCCCTATTCTACTTGCTGGGACAGTACGAGTGAATAAAACAAATCAAGAATCCTGCATTCATGTTATTTATTATTGCAGGGCTTGAGGGCTCTGGGGGAAGAGAGGGACACACAAACATAATTTTGTTATTATTTTCCTATAAAGGAAAATAAAGCAGAAGAAAAGTGAGTTATTAGGGTGGGTGTGCTCTTTTATATAGGGGGTTCAGGTAAGGTCCCTCTGCTGAGGTGACATTTGACTGAAGATCTGAAGTGACCATATATATATATGGGGAAAGAACATTCCAGGCAGAGGGAATAAAAAGGTAATAGACCCTGAAGCTATGGTGGCTTAATATGTTCAAAGAGGGAATAAGGTAATAGACCCTGAAACTAGAGGGTGTACTTGATGTGTTTTCAAATAGCCAGGAAGCCAGTGTGACAGAAAGAGCAGGTATGAAATGAGTGTGGAGAAACAAGATGGGAGCCAGATCACTTAAAGATTTGCAGACCAAGGTAAGGACTTTGGATTTTATCCCAAGAGTGCTAGAAAGCCATGGAAGGTTTTCAGTAAAAGAGTGATATGATCTATCATTGAAAAAGTTCACTCTGGTTGTTTGGGAACTGCTTGCAGAGGGGGTGGGGTGCAAAATAGAAGCTGAAAGACCAGTTAGGAGACTATTGCAGAAGACCTAGGAAGATGAGAGGGTTACAGTGGAAGTGGTTGAATTCAGGATGTTCTTCAAAGATGGAGTAGAGATTTGCTAATAGAAATGAATGTGGGATGCAAGATGAAGAGAACAGCCAAGGATGAATCAGATTTTATAACTTGAGTAACTGGATAAAATGACACCATTTACTAAGATAGAATACCTGAGGGGCACGAACAGGCTCACACATGACATTTGGGGGGAAGGGGGCTGGAATATCAAGAGTTGTATTTTAGACATATTAGGTTGGAGATAGCCATTAGATTCCAAGTACAGCTGTTGAATAAACAGTTGGAAATAGAAATCTGGAGCTCACTGGGGAAGGAACAGTTGGAAGCAAAAATTGGGGAGTTACCAGGGTATCAATGGTCTAGATAGCCATGAGGGTGGGGAAAGCTCACTCAGGGAGTAAATGTGGAAGAAAAGAGAAGCCATCTAAAGACTCTAACCATGAGGCACTCCACTAGTAGAGATCAGAGGAGAGGAATACCCAGCAAAATATATTAAAAACAAGCAGCCAGAAAATAGGAAGAAAAAGAAAACCAACAGAGTGAAGGGTCTTATAAACTAAGTTTAAAAAAAAATGCTTCGAGGCCACCATAAACTGTCATTCCTGCTTAAGAGACTGGGGTTAAGATGACTGAGAATTCATAATTGGATTTGGAAACATGAAGGTTACTGAAGACCTTGACAAGTTATTTTAGTGTAAATATGGGAATAAAAGCCTCCCACTCTGCAATCTAGTTCCTGTGCTCACTGCTTTGTGGACACCATTGGTATTACCAAATCAATGAACTCATTTCTTTCTTTTCTTGGGCTTTCCTATTGCATTTGAGGTTATGATGATCATTACCCCTTCTAGAAGCTCAATCCCACCGGCTTCCATGGCATTATGTTCCATGATTCTATTTATATTTCTTTTGACCATTTATTTCATGAGTTTCTCTTCCTGTTCATTTTCACAGTTTAAACCACCATCACCATAATGACTCCCAAGTCTTCATTTCCAAATCAGAGTTCCTCAAGCTTTACACTTACATATCTGATGGCCAATGGCACTTTAGCATTCCAAAATGGAACTCACCTTTGCTGTATGCTCTGCCAACACCAAATTGCTCCTACTTTTGTTATCTCTTCATTGATATCACTATCCACCTGTTTCAACTAGCAGAGCCCCAGAAAATGATTCTTGCTCAAGTGATTTGGAAGAGTGCTCACAAGTAAAACCTGTAATGGAGTGAGAGAAGCAAGGCAGAACTGGGGAAAAAGCTAAGGAAAGATGAGTTAAGCTTAACTTCTACTGGGAACCCTGGAACATAAATGGCACTGCATTTGTATCACCTTGAGGCAAAGAGGAGGTTGGATTTTCTACCCTAATATCAGTCATTGGCTGTGGAGCTGCCCCAGGAGGACATAACCTCCCAGGAATTTCCAGAAGTGGCATCTGTTGGCACAGAAGGCAATTCTCAAGAGAAGGATGCAGCTGCGAAGCATTAGGAGCCAACACTCACACATCCTGGTAAAGGGGATCTGGACAGGATACCAATAATATCTACCATAGTCCACCCCCAGCTTC
>PVKY010011243.1:0-12144 GCA_004027775.1 Bradypus variegatus
TTTCAAAATGGCTTTCTCCCAGGACGTTCCTCCCTAGGCTTCAGCTCCTCAAAAATGTCACTCTCAGTTGCTCTTGGAGCATTTGTCCTCTCTTAGCTTCTCTGGAGCAAAAATCTGCTTTCATCTCCAAAATGCCATCTCCAAAATGTCTCGGCAGTTCCTCTCTCAGCAACTATGCATTCTTCAAAGGGTCCCTCTTGGCTGTAGCAAGCTTGTTCCTTCTGTCTGAGCTTACATAGTGCTCCAGTATATAATAAAGGCCCATGCTGAATGGTCAGGGCCACACCTCCATGGAAATTATCCAATCAGAGTTATCACCTACAGTTGGGTGGGGCACATCTCCATGGAAACACCCAATCAAAGAATTACAATCTAAGCAACACTATTATGGCTGCCCACACAAGATTGCATCAAAGATAATGGCATTTTGGGGAACATAATATATCCAAACTGGCACAAAGTTATTCCAATTTTTTTCTTTTTTTTTTTTTAATAGAGAAGTTGTGGGTTTTCAGAACAATCATGCTTAAGATACAGGGTTCCCCTATACCCCCCTATTATTAACATCATGTATTGGCATGGTACATTTGTTGCAATTGATGAAAGTGCATTTTTATAATTGTATTATTAACCAAGGTCCATGGTTTAACTTAGGGTTCACTGTTTGTCTTTCATAGTTCCATGGATTTCTTTTTATTCAAGTAACATATTTTCAACTTAACATTTCTCCTTCTAACCACATTTGAATATATAATTCAGTGCTGTTAATTACATTCAAACTGTTGTCCTACCATCACCACCATCAATTGGCAAAACTCTTCATCACCCCAAACAGAAACTGTAAATTTTATGCACTAACTCCCTATTCCCACCTTCGGACCTTATGAGTTTGCTTATTCTAATTATTTCATATCAGTGAGATCATACACTATTTGTCCTTTTGTGTCTGGCTTATTTCACTCAACATGATGTCTTCACAGTTCATCCATGTTGTTGCATAAATCAGAACTTCATTCCCTTATATGACTGAATAATATTCCACTCTGTCTATATACCACATTTCATTCTTCCACTCATCAGTTGGACACTTGGGTAACTTCCATCTTTTAGCAATTGTGAATAATGCTGCTATGAACATCAGTGTGAAAATGTCTGTTTAAGTCCCTGCTTTCAATTCTTTTGGGTGTATACCTAGAAGTGGAATTCCAGGGTCATATGGTAATTCTTTACTTAACTTTCTGACAAACCACCAAACTGTCTTTCATGTCCTCTGCACCATTTTACATTCCAATCAGCAATGGATGAGTGTTACTATTTCTTAACTACAAATTACAGTTGTAATTTTCTGCTTTTTGAATAGTAGCCATTCTAGTCAGTGTGAAATAGTATCTCATTTTTGTTTTAATACACATTTCCCTAATGACTAAAGATGTTGAGCACCTTTTCATATGCTTTTAGCCTTTTGTGTATCTTCTTTGAAGAAATGTCTATTCAAGTCTTTCCCCGTTTTTTAATTGGGTTTGTCTTTTTGTTGATGAGTTAAAGGATTTCTTTATATATTCTGGATTTAAACCCTAATTGGACATGTGGTCACCAAATATTTTCTCCCAATATGTAGCTTGTCATTTTCTTTTATGATAAAATCCTTTGCACAAAAGTTTAAAATTTTGATGTGGTCCCATTTATCTATTTTTTTTCTTTGGTTTCTTATACTTTGGGTTTAAAGACTAAGAAACCATTGTGAAACACAAGGTCCTAAAGATGCTTCCCTGTATTTTCTTCTAGACATTTTATAGTTCTGGCTCTTATGTTTAGGTCTTTGATCCAATTTGGGTTGATTTTTGGATATGGTGTGAGGTAAGGGTCCACCCTCCTCCTTTTGCATATAGAAATTCAGTTTTCCTGGCACACATTTGTTGAAGAGGGATTTCTTTCCCAATTGAGTGGTCTTTTCACTCTTGTCAAAAATTAGTTGGCCATAAATGTGAACGTTAATTTTAGAACTCTCAATTTGATTCCATTGGTCTATATGTCTCTCCTGTGCTAGTGCCATGCTCTTTTGATTACTGTGGCTTTGTAGTAAGCTATAAGATTAGGAAGGGAAGGGTGAGTCCTCTAACTTTGTTCTTTTTCAAGGTGGCTTTGGCAATTGGGAAGCCCGTTACTATCACAGGATAATATCTCTGAGGAACCTGACAATGAAGACGCTGACATCTCTCCATGCTGCTCTCAGACCACTTGATGCTTTCTGTTCTGGCCATGAAGACCCAGCTATTCCTTCTGATATAGAAGCAGATTTTAACAGAACTTTTCCATAAAAACACTCAAGTCCCATAATAAAGGAGAAGATGAATGGTTAAAAAAGCTGTGAATATTCTCAAGAAAGCAGAACCCTTCTCAACCTTCTTAGATATAGATAACATGTAATCACCTAGTCCTCTGTGAAAACAGGATGGGCTGCAGCTGTTATTTAATCATAGAGAAGTCACAATGTAGCAAGGTTGAATACAGTCCTAATCAAATGTGTTTGTCAATATGATGTAGTGGCTAAACCAATCCTAGAATAAAATTTTTAAAACTACATTAAAAAGTTAGAGACAAGTAATAGTAATCTCTTCTAATTTTTAGACTTTATATAAGTAAAAGTATGTTATATTGCTCTTAAAGAAGTCATATCTTAATTAGTAAAAATATTACCGGTAGAGTTTTACAGGCATTCAAGGCTAAGTCTCTGATAAAGTTGAGGACACCCTCCTTTAATCTTAAACCACTCGTGGATCAAGAAGCTTTGCTTTATGAGTCACTCATGGTTCACAATGCATCTCATAATGTAAAAGAGAATATGACTTAATTAAAGTTACGCTAAATCAGAAGGCTGTAAATTTTCTGTAGCTCAGACAAGGGGGAGCTCTCTGATCTCGAATCCCAGGCTGTATCAATTAGTTTTTACATTGTAAACTTGTTCCTTTTACCTTAAGTGCTCCTTTAGTAAAAATGTGTTTAAGTTGAATTCTTGTCTTGAGTGCTCTTTTCTTTTAAACTATTGTCTATCCCTATACTCTTATTTGAGTGGGAGGTTACTTGATAAAGCACAAACTGGCTGAACCAGGACCTGATAAAGCTCACTACTTTTCTAACAGAGATCATAGGTTTGAGGTGTAAAGAGAAGAATCCGTGACATTACCCTTTCTGTGTAAATTTGATGATTGGCTATTCCATTTCTGCAAAGAAGGTTGTTGGAACTTTGATTGGTATTGCATTGAATATGTAAATCACTTTGGGTAGAGTGGACATCTTAACAACATCCGTGAACATGGAATGTCTTTCCATTGATTTAGGTCTTTTTTTTATTCCTTTTAACAATGTTTTGTAGTTTTCTTTGTATAAGTCCTTAGCATCCTTCATTATATTTATTCCTAGGGATTTGATTTTTTTTAGTTGATATTGTAAATGGATTTTTTTACTTCATTTCTTCTTCCAATTGTTCATTGCTAGTTGTTTTAGGTATTCCTACTAATTATAGTCCCTAGTATGCAATAGTTAGATTTTTCCCATATACCATTCTGTTCTCAACTCTCTGTACCAGTGTCATATCTTAGGAGTATATCTTGCAAGCCCCTATCTATATTTGTAGTATGATCTGGGGGATACATGCCTTTAAACAACCCCTTTCAATCCTATTCACCTTCAATACAGCTCCGATACTTATAATCCTACTAACAGTCATCAGCCCTATACATTCCCATACCTTTGAATTCACCATCATTAACATATCTGAACATATTAAGTTATCATTCCCCCTCCACTAACTTCTGTCTATCTCTAGGTCCCCAATATTCTACATTATAAGACACTCATTTTACATTTTTCATGGAGTTCACATTAGTGGGAACATACAATATCTCTCCTTTTGTGTCTGTCTTATTTCACTCAGCATTATATCCTCAAGGTTCATCCATGTTGCCATATGTTTCAAGACTTCATTCCTTCTTACTGCTGCATAGTATTCCATTGTGTATATATACCACATTTTATTTACCCACTCATCTGTTGAAGGACACTTGGATTGTTTCCATCTCTTGGCAATTGCGAACAATGCTGCTATGAGCATCAGTTTACAAATATCTGTTTGTGTCTGCTTTCAGATCTTCTGGGTATAAACTGAGAAGTGGAATTGCCGGATCATAGGATAATTTGATATCTAGTTTTCTGAGAAACCATCAAACTATCTTCCGTAACGGCGGTATCATTATACATTCTTGCCAGCAATGAATAAGAGTTCCAGTTTCTCCACATTCTCTCCAGCATTTATTGTTTCCTGTTTGTTTAATGGCAGCCATTGGTGTGAGATGGTATCCCATTGTGGTTTTGATTTGTATTTCCCTAATATCTAGTGAAAATGAACATTTTTTTAGCCATTTGTATTTCCTCTTCAGAAAAATGTCTTCATATCTTTTGCCCATTTTATAATTGGGCTGTTTGCACTACTGTCGTTGAATTGTAGGATTTCTTTATATATGCAGGATATCAGTCTCTTATCAGATATAAGATTTCCAAATATTTTCTACCATTGCATTGGCTGCCTCCTCAGCTTTTTGACAGTCTTTTGAGGCACAGTAGCTTTTGATTTTGAGGATTCCCATTTATCTGTTCTTTCTTTTATTGCTTGTGCTTTGGGTACAAGGTCTAAGAAGCTACAACTAGGTCTGGAAGATGTTTCCCTACATTATCTTCTAAGAGTTTTATTGTGCTGTCTCTTATATTGAGGTCTTTGATCCACTTTGAGTTGTTTTTCTTTCAGTCTTTTGGTTATGGATATCCAGTTCTCCCAGCCCCATTTGTTGAAGAGACTGTTATGTCCCAGTTCAGTGGATTTGGGGGCCTTATCAAAAACCAGTTGACTTCCACTAAGAGAACCATCAGCAAAAAGATGGCGTGCAAGAAATGTGAAAAGAAACTTGGTACTGTCATCACTCCAGATACTTGTAAAGATGGCACAAGGAATACCACAGAAAGTGGTGGAAGAAAGCTGAATGAAAACAAAGCTTTTTACATCAAAAAAAGCAAGTTTTGATCCATGTGGAAAGAATAAATTCTCCACTTGCAGAATTTGTAAAAGTTCTGTGCACCAACCAGGTTCTCATTACTGTCAGGGCTCTGCCTGTGAAAAGGGCACGTGTGCAGTGTGTGGAAAAAGGATTTGGATACCAAAAACTACACACAAATGTCTGTCTAGTTGTTGTGAAGTTTCTGGCTTTCTGTATGATTTTATTTTCTGCTTTCAATTTTTAAGGCATAACATACATGTTTAAGTTTAAAATTGCATGTTTTAAGACAAGTTATTAAGTTTAAACCAGGGTAATTGATCAGTATTCATTCTTTTGCTCTCAAAAAGTTCTGAACAGCAAAAATATAACTACTCTTCTGTGTTGTTATTTTCCTTACAAGCATTTTATCAAATTGTAATAAGTGACAAATTTAATGAAAAAGATTTCCAGTTCTATATACACTTTTATTTAATATTATTCATATAATTCTTATTTTCCCCTCCCTCCACTTCATAGATATTGCAAAGGTGAGAAGATTGTTGATATTTTGCTCTGAAGTTGGCATCTAGGCCTATATGCCTTACCTCATTCCCTTATTGATCGCATAGTTCTTAGTCTCAGCAGTCCCTTTATTAATTGCAGTTTCACAGAGTATTTAAATATTTGGGACCATTATTGCTGAATGGTCCCTTAGTAATTAGCCCATACTCAAATCAAAGACAAGTTGAATTTGTGATTTTTCAAATTTATTCTTGAAGCCAGAGTATCAGTTGCTTTCATATAAGAACAAGAACATGAATAACCCCACCCCGCCATGTGTCCAGATGCATGTACCATATTTCAGAACAAGGCACACACATGTTACTTTGAATTCAGACTTCATGAAAGACAGAAGAATAGTGTTTGTCCATTATGGCATCTCATGAAAATGAATCACTACTCCTTGGGAAAGCTCTTTGAAGCAGAAGCCAAACTTTTTTGACATCCCCTCCCCTCCACCCCAAAAAGAGAAATAAATAGAAATAACAAACAAGCAAAATCAGTTGACCGTATATCTGAGTGTCTATTTCAGAACTCTCAATTCGATTCCATTGATCAATATGTCTCTCTTTGTGCCAATGCCATGCTGTTTTGACTACTGTGTCTTTATACTAGGCATCCAAAGTTTGGAAGTGTAAGTCCTCCCACTTCATTCTTCTTTTTTAGGATGTTTTGGGCAATTCAAGCCCACTTTCTCTTCCAAATAAATTTGATAACTAGCTTTTCCAAGTCTGCAAAGTAGGTTGTTGGAATTTTGATTGGAATTGCATTGAATATGTAGATCAGTTTGGGTAGAATCGACATCTTAATGATGTTTAGCCTTACTATCCATGAGCACAGAATATCCTTCTACCTATTTAGGTCCTTTAATTTCTTTTAGTAATGTTTTATAATTTTCTGTGTAGAGATCTTTTACATCCTTGGTTAAGTTTATTCCTAGGTATTTGATTTTTTTTTGTTGCTATTGTGAATGGAATTTTTTTTTGATTGCCTCTTCAGTTAGGTCCTAACTAGTGTATAGGAATATTACATACTTATGTGCATTAATCTTATATCCCGCGATTCTGCTGAATTTGTTTATTAGCTCAAGTAGCTTTGTCATTGAATTCTCAGGATTTTCCAAATACAAGATCATATCCTCTGCAAATAATGACAGTTTTACTTCTTCCTTTCCAATTTGGATACCTTTTATTTCTTTGTCTTGGCAAATTGCTCTGGCTAGAACTTTTAGCACAATGTTGAATAACAGAGGTGACAGTGGGCATCCTTGTCACATTCCTGATCTTAGGTGAGGGCTTTAAGCCTCTCGCCATTGAGTACTGTTCCAGTTTGCTAATGCTGCTGTCAAGCAAAATACCAAAAATGGACTGGCTTTTACAAAGGGGGTTTATTTGTTTACAAAGTTACAATCTGAAGACCATGAAGTGTCCAAGGTAAAGCATCAACAATCAGGTACCTTCACTGAAGGAAACCCATTGGCATCCGGAAAACCTCTGTTGGCTGGGAAGGCATGTGGCTGGCATTCCACTTGCTCCTGGGTTGCATTTCAAAATGGTATTCTCCAAAATGTTGCTCTTGGGGCATTTTGTCCTCTCTTAGCTGCAGCTTCTCTTCAAAATGTCACTCTCAGTTGCTCTCCGAAACGGGTCTGTAAGCTGCAGCTCCTCTGTCAGCTCCTCTGCATTCTTCAAAGTGCCCCTCTTGGCTGTAGCAAGCTTACTCCTTCTGTCTGAACTTATATAGGGCCCCAGTAAACTAATCAAGGCCCACGCTGAATGGGCGGGGCCACACCTCCATGAAAATTATCCAATCAGAGTTATTACCTGTGGTTGGGTGGGTGCATTTCCATGGAAACACTCCAAGAATTACAATCTAATCAACCCTAATATGTCTGCCCACAGAAGACTGCGTCAAAGATAATGGCATTTGGGGGCACATAATTTATTCAACCTGGCACAAGTAGTGTGCTGGCTGTGGGTTTTTCATATATGCTCTTTATCATATTGAGGAAAGTTCCTTCAATTCTTTCCTTTTGAAGTGTTTTTATCAAGAAGGGATATTGAATTTTGTCAAATGCTATTACAGCATCTATTGAGATGATCACTTGAATTTTCCCTTTCAATTTGTTAATGTGTTGTATTACATTGATTGATTTCTTCATGTTGAACCACACCTGCATGCAAGGAATGAACCCCACTTGGTTGTGATGTATAATTCTTTCAATGTGCCTTTGGATTCGATTTGCAAGTATTTTGTTTAGGATATTTGCATCTATATTCATTAGGGAGATTGGGCTGTATTTTCCTTTATTGTACTATCTTTATCCGGTTTTGGTATCAGAGTGATATTAGCCTCATAAAATGAGGTAGTTGGTGTTCCTATTTCTTCGATTTTTTTAAAGTGTTTGAGCAGGAATTGTGTCAATTATTTTTAGACAGTTTGGTAAAATTCCCCTATGAAGTCATCTGGCCCTGGGCTTTTATTTGTAGGTAGGTTCTTGATGACCGGTTGGCTCTCTTTGCTTGTGACTAGTTTGTTAAGGTCTCTATTTCTTCTTCGGTCAGTCTAGGTTGTTCATGTGTTTCCAGGAAATTGTCCATTTCCTCTAAGTTGTCTGGCTTATTGGCATACAATTGTTCAGTATCCTCTTATGATTTTTTTTTATTTCTTTGGGATCCATAGTAATTAGCCCCTTCTTATTTTTTATTCTATTTGGGTCTTCTCTCTTTTTGACTTTGTCAGTATAGCTAAGGGTGTATCAATCTTGTTGATCTTCTCAAAGAACCAACTTTTGGTTTTATTTATTCTCTCTATTGTTTTTTGTTCTCCAGCTCATTTGTTTTGGCTCTAATTTTGTTATTTCTTTTCTTCTATTTACTTTAGGGTTATTTTGATGATCATTCTCTAGCCTCTTCAGTTGTTCAGTTAGGTCTTTGGTTTTAGCTCTTTCTTGCTTTCTGATATATGTATTTAAAGCTATAAATTTCTTGCTTTCTGATACATGTATTTAAAGCTATAAATTTCCTTCTCAGCACTGCCTTTGCTGCATCCCATAAGTTTTATTTCTTTTTCTAATGAAATTTTTATTGTGAACTTTAACATATATACATAACAGTGATAACTTTCAGAGTGCAATTTAATAAGTAGTTAGGGAGCAAATTTCAAAGAATGTCATGGGACATAGTTCCACAACTTTAGCTATTTCCATCATTGTAAAATATCACATACATACAAAAAGGTGTTGACATTTGATGTGCAGCTCAACAAGCAGTTATATAGGTAATTTTAAAAAATTGTTATTTGTTACAGAGCCACAGTTTCAGTTCTTTCCTTATTATGCAATATACAGTATATACAGAAAGGTGAAGACTTTCAAAGCACAATTCAATGAGTAGCTATAGAACAAATTTCAAAGTATGTTATAGGTTACAGTTCCACCATGTCATTTACATCCTTCCAGCTGTTCCTACATCCCCACATCTAAAAAGTATATATATTTATTTAAAGTTTCACTAGTCATAGACCTTTGTTAAATCTTATCTTGTTTCCTGCTACCCCTTTCTCTGACTTAATCCCTTTCCCATCTTCAGGGGTGTCTAGGCAGTGAGGACTGTAACTTGTTCATATTGAAAGGGGGTGTTGACAGCATGGGGAAGGGGGCTGCATCTGATTGTTCTTCTTAAAGAGGCTGTTGCCTCTGGGTTTTAGGACTTGTCAGGTATAGGAATGCTCTGGTGGATTTAAGTTTCTGAGAGATAAAACTTAGTGAGTGAATCTTTTATAGGACCTCAGGTAGGGACCTAGGTATTTGGGGACTACTTTTGGTAAGGGCATGGCATACTGTGACCATTTGGGATGTCTAGCTGGAGCTTGCATAAGAGAAACCTCCAGGGTAGCCTCTTGATTCTATTTGGGATATCTCAGCCACTGTGACCTCAGCTTGTTGCCTTTCTTTTTTCCCTCTTTTGGTCAAATAGGCATTTTCAAGCCATCACTGCCAGGGCCAGGCTCATTCCTGGGAGTCATGTCCTATATCACCCAGGAGATTCATTCCCCTGGAAGTCATGTCCCCATGGGGTGGTGGTGGGGGTGAGGTTAATGAATTGATTTGCCAATTTGGGCTTAGAGAGAGAAAGTCCACATCTGAGCAACGAAAGAGGTTCCCTGGAGAAGCCTGTTAGGCATAATTATAGGAGGGATTAGCCTTGCATTCACAACCCTAAGTTTCACAAGAGCAGGCCTCAAGTTGAGGGCTTGATTTATTAAGTAGTGAGTTCCTAATTTCACTTAATACATATTCTATCCCAAGAAAAATGGTCAGTTTCTTACATTATCTTCACTTAGTTGTACAATCACCCATCACTCTCAACTCTCAAGTGCAGTTTCCCTAAGCCACCAGGAGGTAGCGCTCTTGAGGCACAGCTTGCTGGAGTTTGGTTTCCCTGTCCTACCAGCAGGTGGCGCTATGGAGGCACAGCTCACTGGGGTGCAGTTTCCTTAACCTACAGTAGGTGGCACTCCTGAGGCATAGCTCCCTGGGGTACAGTTTCCCTAACCTATAGCAGGTGGCACCTTTGAGGGACAGCTACCTGGGGTGCAGCTCCCCTAACCTACAGCAAGCAGCACTCTCAAGCAGGTCTTCCCTGGACTTCTGGGTGGTAGGCAGAGTCCACACTGGGTGGGAACCAATCAGTGCAGTGGATCTCCGTGTGCCCTGGGGAATCCTGGTCCTGGGGCTGCGGTGTGGGCCCTGGGGAGCAGGCAGGGAGCTGTTCAAGGGCACCTGCAGATGCAACGTGTCCGTTCCCTGCCTGCCTGCTGTGTGCCTGTGCCTGCCAGCCTCTGGGGTGGGGGAGGGCTCCTGGGGTTTCCCTGTGGCGCCTTCTCCTCTCCCCACTTCTTGCACCCCCTGGGCTTCCGTGTGGGGAGAGCAGACGCTGCCCCCCCAGGTTCCCTCATGGGAGCCCCCCGCTGTCTGGCTGTGGAGGGTCACCCGCAGCAAACTGCACGGTGCAGAGAGCCACTGCCCACTCACTCACCCAGCGGGTTCCGTTGCTGCAGCCCTGGGAGGCGGACAGGCCGGAACAAAGTCATCCCGTCCGTCGGGTCTCAGTCTCTTCACATTTTTGTCTGTGTCCCCACCATGTATTGTAGAGGTCCCTCTATAGCTGGTCACACCCAGAAATTGTGGACCTGGACATCCTCCAGCCCCTCTCTAGTTACCTTCACAGAGGAGAAGCCCATTCTGCCTTCTCCCTGGTAGTTCCATATACTACTTTTTAATATATATTGTCAAGCTTCTACCAGATTTTTTTTGTTGTTTTTTGTTTTTTTTTTCAGTTTTCTTTTTTCTTTTCTTTTTCTTTCCAGTAGTTTACTTCCTTCTGGTCATGTTTGGGTTATTGTGTGATCAATGATTCTAAAAAAACATGCAGAGAGAAACACAAGTGCAACTCAATTGCATTTTTCAGTCACCACTCAGTTGTACTGAGCCCCATAATTGTGTAATTAAATGATCTTACACCACACATGGACTTACAGTGATTGTGTGAAGATTTGTTACTGAAGCACAGTTTCTTCAGGCCCTTTTGTGGGATCATCACAATTTGAGGGCTATTTCTTCTGGAACTTCCAGATTCTTTCAAAAATGAGGGAATAATTAAGACATTTCCAGATAAACAAAAGCTGAGGGACTTCATCACCACTAGACCAGCTCTACAAGAGACACTAAGGAGGGTTCAACATGTTGAAAGGAAAGGATGATAGGCAATGGATCAAAGCCACATGAAGAAATATCTCTGGTGAGGAGCACGACAGGGGTAAATATAACTGCCAGTGCTGTTGGAGTTTTGGTTTGTTACTCCACTTTTTACTCCCTGTAGGCTCTAAAAGGCAGATGCATAAAATGAGAAATCAATGGTTTTGGACTCATAAGGCATAAACATGTAATTAATTCATGACAAGAGCTACATAAAGTTGGGGGGACAGGGGTATGGGAACATGGTGCATGTATGCTGTTGAAATTAACTTGGCATCAAAGCAAAGGAGATTGTTACAGATTTATGATTAAGTTGAAGCTCCATGGTAACTACAAAGAACTATCAGAGAACATGCAGGCTGATAGAGACAGAAAGCAGAGCAGGTTGCAGGCGTGGTGGGCCAAGGGGTGGGGAGTTAATTCCTAATGGCCATAGGCTTTCCGTTTGGGGATATGGGAAGGTTTTGGTTTGTACTGACCTCTCTAAATCTAATCCAGCACCACGTGGTTTGTTTTAGCCTTCCCTCCTTGCTTATCTGCAACTTTCCTCTTCACACCACAAAGCTTTTTTTTTAATACAATTTTATTGAGATATGATTACATAACATACAGTCATTCCAAGCATACAATCAGTTGTTCACTGTATTGTCATATAGTTGTTCACAATCAATCTTTGAACATTTTCATTACTCCAAAAAATAAAATAAAAATTAAAATAGAAAAGAACATTCAAAATATCCCATTCCCTTCCTCCCCCCATTGTACATTTACGTTTTGTTTTTTTTTTTAAATAAAAGA
>PVKY010011244.1:0-12143 GCA_004027775.1 Bradypus variegatus
GAGAAGAATAAAGTCTGGTTATTATTTTTAACATCAATACAATAATATCCATAAACATTAAAGTGCTAAATTCCTATTTTTCCTAAGGATTAAAGGTTTCTCTATTGTTACTAGACCTATGATATGAACTCCTTTGTTTTTCACAAAAATTTCTAGAACTTTCCTTAAAATATTTGGATAACAGAGACATTGCTAATTATGGTGTTATTTTCCTTTTTTAGACAGCCTGAAAAGTTATATTTATTTTAATTATATAAAGAATTGTTAGTACTCTTTTTGGACATAACTCTCTCCATTGGTCCTTCACTCTACTTGGGGAATAATGAAAACATCATTCTTAATGATGGTACTTACTGATACCAATGCTTTTAGTCTCACTTCCAGCTTAGGTTGACAGGAGGTGTGTTTCTGCAGTGTCTAGAACAAATACCTTTAGTTATACTTGTAATTTTTTTAAAGATTTTGCATTTTTAATGACCTAATTTATGGGAGAATAATCTCCAGTGGTGTACTCAGCATTCATTATTGATTTCTATGCTCTCAGATGGGATAGTGTAAATCCAAAGATGTGATTAGCACAATCTATCTGCCTTTGTTATAGAAAATGTGTCAACCGAATACTGAGGATTCTACTCAAGGATACTACATTCTCATTAAAAAGAAAATGGCCTTCCATATTCTATGAAATCTCAATAATAACAGATTTTCTTTAAGGAAACACAATGTCTATTTTTATGGCAATTAATACAAAGGTGTTCTCAGGCATCTTCTAATTTCAGGAAGGCCACGGAATGTGGGCCTATCTTGAGATAACTGGCATACATACCACTTGAAACTCTGTGGGTATAGCAGCGAAGCCACCTGGCCAGGTGTGCAGGACAGCCTGCCCCTTTAAGACTCCTCCCCCTTAACTGGTGAGAGGGCCAGACCTCAAAGCCTGAAACAGCAGCCTCGATTCCCACCAGCACAGCTCTCAGCCTAAACAAGCAGATCCACGCCCTTCCCTATTTTCTTCATGATATTGCCCCACACCTATTTCCTCCTTCCCTATTGATTTCGGCCTTGGCATCTGGTTTGACTTGATCTTGTGCCTTGTAATCCATTCTTCTTCCAAGAAGAGCTTGTGTCCTTTTCTTAGATTCACTGTTGTTTATATTGTCTGCATGGACATTTTGACAATTTGATAAAGCCCAGGTGCAATATTCTGGGGGGCGCCATGTGTGGGGCAGGGTGGGGGTGGGTGGTAGGGAGGTAGAGCTTCGTGTACCGAGAATGGCTCGCTCCTGGCTCTCAGTGTAGGACACCAGGGATAAGCCCACAGGTAGCAATGCACAATGCAAACTGTTTATTTTACATTAAATATGGGTTGCACATATAATTCAAGCAGAGGTGTGTAAAATACATAGATTTCAAGGGTACAGCTTGATGAATTTATGTACACATTTATGTAGACATTGTAACAGAGAGTTAAGAATTAAATGATTATGATTACTGAATCACTGTATAGATGCTTTTTAACTTTCTAGTATATTGTAGCATAGCCAAAAGCTAATACCTGAAATTACTGAACCTTGCTGAACTAGTCCCAGCCCTTGTTTATATTTGCTATTGTAATGGTAACCACTCCATCTTCCCTTGTTTGAATTTATGAAAAACCCCTAAACTCCTTAAATGGGATGACAGATTTTTAGGCCACTAGGGCTTCTGATCTCCTGCTTCTCACTTAGCAATAAGCTTTCTGTCTTTGAAACACCGGTCTCTCAGGAATTGGTCATTTGTGCTCATCGGGCAGAGAACTCCCCACGTTTGTTCGGGAACAATATCACCCAGATAGAGACAAAACATTTCCAGCCCCCTAAACCCAGAAGTTTCCCTGGTGGCCCTTCTCAACCTTCCCCAAAGATAACTACTTACTTACTTCCATCACCACAAAGTTCTCCTTTAAAAGCTAAGTTATTAAAACTCATCTAACAGTCATCTCTGTATTTACAGCAACAAGTAAAATATCATAATGATTGTTTCTCATTCTCAATAAATGCAGCTTTTTAAATAATGTAA
The DNA here is from genome assembly GCA_004027775.1 of Bradypus variegatus. Lineage (NCBI taxonomy): Eukaryota > Metazoa > Chordata > Mammalia > Pilosa > Bradypodidae > Bradypus > Bradypus variegatus. The sequence goes on from PVKY010011244.1 coordinate 2,059, forward strand.
TGAGCAATTCTTGCAATTGTCTGCTTAATCATAGTAAAATTGGAATGAAAACTACATATAACCTTTCCCTAATTTCTTGTACCATAAGAGTAGTTGCACTTTTTGATCATACAAATGGAGATTCACAATTTCTTATCTGAAACCCTTGGAACCAGCTGGGTTTCAGAATTGAGAAAATTTTGGATTTGGGCCAAACATTATAAGGAGGATATATATTATGTAATACCCACTGTGGGATCTGGGACAGTTCCTCATGAACACATTTATACTTCTGTAGAGAAAAATATGACTACGTTACAGTGAGGAAATAAAAGACTGTAAGTAGCCTCGTGACAAATTCTTATTTGTTGCCAAATAAATTCTGGCATTACTAAAATTATAAAAAAAAAAAAGTTTGGATTTTGGATTTATGGACCAGAGTTTGCAGACCTGTGCAGGTAATATATTAGTTAAGCAACCTTTCTAATTAAGTCAAAGCTTGTTTTGATGTGCTCCTGTCCTCCACAAAACTTTCTGAGGTAATACAAGTTTAAGAAGTGATTCCTTTGAGAAGTGATTTTTGGAACTTTTACTGCACTTTGAGCTTATTCTTCACATATTGCCTTAAAAAAATTTTTTATAATGAAATGTTCAACTATATACGAAAGTACAGAATATAGCATAATTACTACCATATATAGCATCACTCAGCTTTAACAAATAGTAACATTTTGCCAATCTTGTTTCATCTATCTGTATTCTTTTCACAGAATAATTTAAAGCAAATGCAGGACATCGTGATCATGTAATTTTACCTGTAAGTATTGAATTAACACACTGGTTTTTATTATACTTATAGGAGTAAATGCTTTGTCTCCACATATAATATAGACTCCTTGAGGGCAAGTAGTCTTTTTCATTGCTGCTTCCTAATTAGCTCTTCTCAGCAAGAAATTTTACACAGAAAACTAAACTCTTAAAATGACTGGTAAATGCAGGGCACTGGGCAGTGGTTCTTAAACTTGAGTGTGCATCTGAATCACCAGGAGGCTTGTTAAATGCAGACTTCTGTGTCTCAATTCCAGAGTTTCATATTCAGGTGGTCTGGGTGGAGCCTGAGAATGTGCATTTCTAACAATTTCCCAGGTGATGAGGATGATGATGGTGCTGGTCCAGGAGCACATTTTGAGAACCCCTGCATTAGCGCAAGAAAGATATCAACATTGATACACCTGCCCAAATAAACCAGGTGTTCTTGTAATTTAATTAAAGTATTAATCCTGTGGGATTATTTGGAGGAGTACAGGGAGAAATAATTTTTAAAAATGCCTTATCTCATGGAGCTTGTAAGATACTATATAAGAAGTACATAAAACAGAGATACATGAGAGCTATTTGAAAAATACTAGGCTTAAAATACACAAGGTTTCTATTTGGGATGATGGAAAAGTTTCGGTAATGGATAGTGGTGATGGCAGCACAACATTGTGAATGTAATTAACAGCACTGAATTATATATTTGAATGAGGTTAAAAGGGGAAATTTTAGGTTTTATTCCAGTATAAAAATTTTTAAAAAATATCTGTGTAACTACATAACAGTGAACCCTAAGAATTAAACAAAAAAAAATACTGGGGCTGGGGTCCCACATATGAAGTCTCTTTTTAATTGGTAGGGTGAAGGTTCTTTTTAATTAGCTAGGCATCAGTGGTTCCTTTAAAACTACCAGGTGATTTCAATGTATATTTACATACTATTGCCATATGAGGTCTTTGCTGAAGAGGTCAGATTAGACTTTGAGTTATGAACAGGATCTTAACAGACATCTTACAGTGAGGAGGGCCTTCCCCAGTCTGAGGTTGCTGTGAGGTGACATGATGCTCCAAATGCCCTTTCTGGTCTTTTCAAGACATTGAACTATACTTAAAAATATTTTAAAAATTCAGACAGTTTGTACAGCAGAGTTTGTATCCTCGTTCTACTTATTAGTGGTACTGCTGGACAACTCAACCTTCAAGTTCTCAGTTTGTCATGGCAATTATGTGATTTCAATATATAAACAAGGAGCCATTAGAGCAATGCCTAGCAAATAATTACTCAATAAATGATAATTATTATTTATTGAACACCATCTGCCTGCCAGGCATAGTGCCTAACTGAAAATCTTTTGCATTTGGATGCTTTTTAAAAAATTTTTTAATTTTTTTAATTGTAGAATATAACATATATACATAGAAGTGATAACTTTCCAAGTGGAATTAAACAAGTAGTTAGACAGCAAATTTCAAGGAATATTATAGGTTACAGTTCCACAGCTTCAGTTATTTCCTTAATGTGAAATATATATACAAACGGGTAATATCTTTCAAAGTATGATTTAGCAAGTAGTTATACAGGACATTTCCAAAGTTGTTATGAGTTACAGTACCATAGTACTAGTTATTTCTTATTGTGAAATGTAACATATATACAAAAAGGTGATAGCTTTCAAATTATAATATAACAAGTAGCTATGGAACAAATCTCAAAGGATGCTATGTATTACAGTTCCACCATTTCCATTCTTTCCTTCTAGCTATTCTAATACCCTAGCAACTAAGAAAAAGGAAATTATGTAAATATTCAGTATTCATAATGCTTTGTTAAATTCCATCTTGTCTGTTGCTACCCCTTCCTCTAGTCTGGATGCGTTTAACTTTCCAAAGCCCTTGCATGTCTGCCTTCCTGTTTCCTCCTTGCAAAGCAATCTGAGGTAGGAAAGCAAAGTTTAATTGTATCCACCAGTCAGAAGAACCAGGCATCGAGTGACTTAAGAGAGTGTGAGAGATAGTATAAGAACTCCACTATTCCAAACTCCCAAAGTGTGATCTTTCCCTTGATGTAAAAAATAAACAAACAAAAAAACCCACAAAATACAAACATAAACAACTGTTGAAGAGCCAAGGTACTGTCCAAGTAATTTGCAACCACCCAAAACATACACACATCCCCAAATAATCCCAACTACCTTCCTTTTGTCATTTGCAGATTATCCACAACTGGGATGTCTAATCTGTGGATAATCTATGCTCTCTTTGGAGTCATATTTCTTGCTCAGTTGTATTTCTAGTCCAGGATTGTCAGGTTATGGCTTCAGTCCTGAAAAGAACCCTGCATTTAGAAGAGATTCTTTCATTACAGTCCCTCTTTTGCTGCGTTGGTTACTATAGCAGCCACATCTATCAAGCCCCACCCTTCAATGTGCAGAGCGGCATTTGCTCCTGTCTTTACACAATTGTTGCAGGGTTTGGGAGCAATTTACTTTACTCCTGCTCAATTTCCACTATCCTACATTTCTATCACTTTTTTTCTTATTCCATTGGCTTTGCCTCTTTTTTATTCCTTACATCTTTAGTTTTAGATGGTCATTACCATAGCTTGTTTTTAAACGTACACAAAGTTGCTTACAATATTTTTTTGTGAAAATATTTTCCGAAATAGGAATAAAGAAATATCCTCCAACCGTGGGTGGTTACAGGTGTATTAAGGAAGGATCCTTATTGCTTTGTGTTTTTCCTCTAGAGAACACTGCAAGTCTATTTATGGGGATTGAGACGGTAGGGATGATAAGTAAATTCTCTGCGGGCCAATAACTGTGTCAGCAGCTTGGAGAGTGGCAAAGAAATGTACAGAAGGCGAGTCCTACACACACACGTTCCATTACAAACAAGCCAATGTAGCTCAGTTTCCACAGTGCGGAAGCCTGTATTTCCTGGGTCCTCTTTCCTGCCTCTCCATTCCTCCGCCCCGAATCAACGTCTTAATTCTGTTGTCCATCCTTTCCCTTCCTCCACTGGTTGTCCAGGTTGAACCCCAAGTGCGAGCCTTCCTCTCATCCCCTCCAACTCTGAGCCTGGTACCCACCGATTTGCCCCCAGTTCCCGCCCGCGCCTGCGCAGAGCCTCCTCTCGCACGAGCGCGCTGCCCATACTCCCGCCCGCCCCATGCGGGGTCCTGGGTCATCCAGCCCCGGCCCCTTTCGTGGACGACGAGCCTCTCGTGTCTCTGAGCATCTCCTCCTCTACCCGGCGCCTCCCACATTCCTCAGGATCGCATCCTCACGGGCACGCGCTCACCCACAAAACCGTAACCTCAAGGAACTGGAGGAAGGTCCTGCGGAGGCAGGAACCCCCAGCGCGGGCGAGAATCTTCGGGAGCTCCGCCCCCCGTGCTCGGATTCCTGCCTCCCCATTGGTCGGCGCTCCCGTCACTTCCCGCAGTGGGCCGCGCGGACCTTCCTACCGGCTCCCCCCTCTCGGCTCCCTGCTGCCGGTTCTCTCTCCGCGTCACGTCTCTCTCCAGCATTGCTGGCCGAGGGTTCGGCGGTTCACACCCTTCGGAGCCTGAGCTGGCGTCCAGTGCGGGAAGCCCGGAGAAGGGGAGGGGCGGGCCGCCGAGGAGCGGGGCATTGCCTGGGTGAGCCGCGGCCTCTCCTCCGGGAGCAACACCTGCCGCTGGGCGAGATAACGGGTAAGGCTCCGCGCGGCGCGCAGCTGCTGGTGGCCGGGCGCGGCGGGGCCGGGGCGGGAGCTTGGTAAGGGCAGCGGCGCCGGCCTCCTGCCTCCTGCTCCCTGCCCGACCGGCTGGGGAGCTGAGCGCCGCCCAGCTGCTGGCTTCCGTGCTGCGACCGACACTGGTCCTCGCTTGGAGGAATGGGGGTGGGGTGGAGGATGTGATGCGAAGGGGCTCCCCGAATACGGGCTGAGGGCGAGGGGTCGCGGGGAGCCCCAGGTCGATAATCCGCAGCGCTTCTGCGGCGCGCGTTTGTGGGGTGCTATTTCCTGGTTTTTCGATATGCGGGTCCCAGGGCGCTCCCTACCTCAGTCCCGTACTGAGGCCCCGTGGCCTCCAAAACCTCGAGCATCTCTTTTACTCTCCTACTGAGCCCCTTAAAGACGGATTTTGTGGCTCTAAACCCCAACTAGACCTCCTTTTCAGCGGGGATGAATTACGGACATGAGTGAGGCATTTTGTGCGTTTGTTCCTCATTTTAAAGAAAGGAGATTGTTGCACCTAGAAAGTTGTATGATTGGCACGGTTCTGTCCACTCATATGAAATTCCTGCCACGGACTGGGGATTGGCAGGTGTTTCCGTGATGCTCGCAATAACCATCTCTTGGCTTGTGTGGTGTTACACTTGAGTTTCTGGATTGACTTTCTTGGTTCCGAAGATAATTCTAGAAAGTTTATGTTGCCTTGGGTGAGAAGCATGACTAGGATAACAAACCTCAACAGAAGTGATTCTTTACAAAAATCATCTCATGTCTGTTAATTTCTCTTCCTAATAATGTTTGTGGCAATCGGTTCTAAGCAGAGCTGTTAATAGCATTGTTATCTGTAAGTGTTGCAATTGATGATGGTGATGATAACAATAGAAGCACATACTAATTGTTAGCCATGGGGCTGGCACTGTTTTAAATTGTCTACGTGGATTATCTCAAAACAACCCCATGAGGATAGTACTGTTCGTACTCCAAATCTCCAGTTTACAAATGAGAAAATTAGGGCTTTGGAAGGTTAGGTAACTTGCTCAAGAGCACAAGCCTGGATTGAAATTTAGGGAATCAGAACTCATAGCCCCCACTCTTAACGTGTGTCTCTTGAGCACTGTTAATGTTCTTAGGCTAATTGCAATATTGTACCCATAGGTTTGATCCTTATTTTCTAAGCATTCTGGAAGTTACAGAAAAGAGAAACAGTCATTTTCAAAAAATACTTATCTTTTGTATAACTACTGTAATTAAGCGGACCTACTTCAGATGAGTTTTTACTGCTATGGTAACAATACTAAGTCACCTGGTTTGCAAAACTACAGAAACATCAGTCTAACTCTGTCTTCTAATATCGGAACCTTAAATAATTGGCTTTGAGCACTGATTTGTAAGCTGACATTTTTCATTCTCAGGAATTAAAACATGATTTTGCTCAATAGCTATTCCTGATAAAGCAGGTGTTAATGTTTTTGTCTTTCAAAATATTTGTCATGAAAACATTTAAAAATCTGTTAAGGAAAACTCATTTACTGCTTGAGAATTTCTTTTGTAAATTAAAAACTCCTACTATGATAGTGTTCAGGGATAATTCACATTCAATTTCATGTAAAAGTAACCTTTTCTAAACTATACTGAATTTTGAATTTCGCTTACATGAAAATAAATTCTAATTTATGTTCACATATTTGAGACAACCTAAACAGCCGTGTTTTAAAGTACAAATAATACTAAAATCTGTAGTTGTTTACTGAGACTCAAAATTAGAGACAATTCATAATGAATAACAAAGTTCTTATATATTTGATTTTATAAAAAAGGTAATCATTTTTTGGAAGTCACTATTTTGATTATATGACAGCATTTAATATATATACATCTTTCGGCAAATAGTACAAATTTGAAGAATAAAAAATATATATGGATTCTGTAGATAATGTTTAGGGTGACATTTGATGTTATCTGGGTCTGCACATCATCCAAATTATTATTATTAACCTTGAGATTTAATGCAAAATAGTTAATTGTTTAACATGCTTATTCTCATAGCCTTTTAATATGGATTTCACCATGAGATGTTGATGCAGAAACTAAAGGGCATTTAGAAGACACTTTAGTCTATTATTATTAATAATAATGCTTAAGATAACTAACATTTACCGAGTGCTGGGATATGCATCTTGCATGGATTATCTAATTTAATTCCTAAAACATCTCCATTTAATAGGTCGTGTTGTTTATCATCCCCATTTGAGTGGGGTGGAAACTGCAACTCAGGAGGCTGTGATTTACTCTTGATACAGAGTTAGTAAATGGCAAAGCTAGAATTTAAATCCACGCAATCTGACCCCTGAGCTTGCCTTTGGAACACTTGGCTAGACTATCTGCGTGTGGATTTTACTGAATAAACCTGAAAGCTAAGTAGTCAAACTCTTTTTAATGAAGATGGGAAAGCTCTAAGGGCTTGGTACTTTGTGTATCATCATTACTACACACAACTCTGCAAGAAAGAATTTCTCCTCCTCCATTTCTCCATTTAATTGATGAGAAAAGTAAGAGGTAGAAGTTGAGTCAGTGGTTCCCAGGCTTTTGAACTTCATGGACAAGTTAAAAAAAAAAAAGAGAGAGAGAGAGAGGGAGCACACGAGCAAGTGTGTGGGGAATTGAGAACAGACATGAGATCACCATCCTTTAATTTTGTTAAGGTTAAGGACTCTTAAAAACTACTAAATTCATGACAGGCATCCTTTTATAAAAGAAAGGTCCTTATAAACCATGAAACAGGTGGGAAGTTCATAATTACAAGATAAAAATGAAGAGAAAAATTTAGTGTTATGAAAAACATTATATTGTCCTTGTTTTACTCGTGTGGTCACAGGCCAGTGAAAACATGACCTGGGCCAACACCAGTTTTGAGACTGTCATTTGACTGACTGAGACCAGTTTGTTCCCATGAATCACGGGCATACCCACACTTGTGCCTGTGTGACACAACTGATTCCACACTGGTAGTTAACTAAACCCAGGTTCAGACTCAGAGCTTATGCTTGTTGCACCAATACGTGGCCTCTCCCTACGTTTGGTCACTAAGGATGGGTCTTTCCCAGGTGTTAACCTTCTTTCCATCCAGGTAGGAGGCCAGGGAGAGTGGTCTCAAGCAGCCAATATCCCAGCAGTTTTAGTTTCAGTCCAATTTACAGACACCACTCAGAGCATTGGTTCTACTGCCTCCCAATTCAAGAACCCCTCCTTTCAAGAAGGGGCAAGGCAACATGAGTCTGCTCAAACCGATTTGTTCAGATGGACCACGGCCACACCAAGTGGAGAAATCATGGGCAGATCTCATGCCCAGGAGACTCAAGTAAGCAGGCTTGACTTCTGTATTTATTCAGAATTAGAAGCCCCACCTTCTTTTGTTTCATGCCTTTACTTTACCTATTCTTTCCCAGCATCTCCCTGAGGTCATCTGTTAAAGAAAGTGGCCTTACTTGGGTCCGGGTTAGTTCTGTAATTCTTCCGTCATTTCTGTATAATATAAAGAGTTATGTTTCCCCACTTTATCTTATTGCCCCCAACTGGTTTTAAGCCCACCTCTGCGTCTCTCTCTTTTAAACTATCTTTGGGTTCTAATTTTGGCAGAGGTTTTGTTTTTTTTCTTTATTGTTTTATTAATGCCTACTTGTTTTAAAGAAACTTCTAAACTTTTTTATTTTACTCCCTATCACTTGATAATAATAAAGTTCTCTAATAATTTGAGTGATATAACACATTTCTCTAACTATTATACTCTTGTGTATATTACTTCATTTGAGCATTATAGTTACCTATGAGGTAGATGTTGCAAGTGGTATTATCTTTGTTACACAGACTAGATTCATTATTTGATAGGAACAAAATTTTAACCAGGAGATGAAAACAGAAGATTTTATGTGGCAGAATGCTCCTCTGAAGTTAAATACTGATCCAGAAATGCATTTTTTTTCAGGTTGTCTTTGATATAAAATAATAGAATACATTCCATACCATTTTAGACCTGTCTGCTGTACTGATAACATTGTAACACTAATCTTTTCTTACGGTGTCAAAGTTCCAGTTGTGGTAAACAATGATATTTCTTCTGGGAGAGCCACACAAACATATGATCAGTTCTTTAAAAAGAAAAATTATTTTTAATGGCACAGTCAAAATTTAAGTAAGGTTTTTTTTCCCTCTGTTTACTTGAGTGGTGACCATCCTGTTTTGTTAATATGTTTGCTAACATGTTTGGAAGGAAAAAGAAAAGCTATTTGGTGCATGTTTTCTCTACCACTGTGTTGCTGTAATTAATATTATTAGTAGTTCAGCACTATTTTCCTAATTATAGAAGTAATAGGTGTTCATTGTACAAAATTGGTGTATACAGAATCCCGACTTTTAGAGCCAACTTCTAGTGCTTTCTCCAATACATTAATAAATGAAAATAAAATGACACGGATTTTTTATGCAGCAGATGTTGTCTTGAGATCTATAAAAGTCATACTTGAGTAATTTGAAATTCTAAAAGGGGCTAAAGGAACTTGCTGTTTAAAGGAATCCAGTGAGGAATTCCCACATAATGCAAATTATCGTTGTCTCACAAATAGAAATGGAGTTTACTCAAAGCAGACTCTACCTCTGTTTCTTCTTCTAGATTGTGCATAATAAGTACCTATCTGATACTATATTGAGGTAGTGAAGGTAATTCATAGATACAAATGCAAGAGAAGTTATAAAAAAAATCTTGGAAAGCCTATACAAGCCTCTATTTTTGAATTTGAAGGATATCAAGAAATGAGTAAAATAGATATTTTCATAGTATAAAAATTCACAAAAGAGCTGTAGTGGGACCTTTCAGTTCACTGATGATAGAACATTAAGAGATTATCACATGGTAGTTACTTGATACATTCTATTGAATGTTTTTGAAAGTTGACTTAAAACCAAATCTGTCATGTATAAGTTCCGTGGGGGCTAAAAAGATGAATCATAATGGGTTGCTGTAAAGTTAAGTGAGGAATATAAGAATAATGCTGACTTGAGGCCTCATTCTGGCCCTGACATGAATGTAATCATCAATAGATGATTACTTAATTTTAACTACTTAATTAATTAACTAGGTTTAAAATGAAGATTGAATCAACTTCCAGTTGAGATGGCAGATTAGGCACATTGGTAATCTTTTCCTGCTCTAAAAACACAGAAATGGTAGGTAAAACTGAAGCCAAGTTGGAAAGCAAGAAAGGGAAATCTCCACATGCAGAAGTGAAGAATCTGTGATAGTAAGTTGGAGTTGAAAACAAATATTCCATGAGTATACTAAGAACAAATAAAAATTACTTAGGGGAAGATGGTGGAATAAGAAGTGACAGTGCTCACTCCTACACCCAAAAAACCGGGAGGACAGGCAGAAACTGTCCAAAGCAGCTGTTCTGGGGCTCAGGAGTTCAGGGGAGTACTGTGTAACATCTAGGGAAGAGCAGAATGAAGAGATGGAGAAACTGTAATGAGTGAACTTGCCTGGCCATGGCTCCCAGCGCCCACCTCCTAGCCTCAAGGCAA
>PVKY010011245.1:0-12156 GCA_004027775.1 Bradypus variegatus
CAGTTAAGATTTTAACAATTCAATCTATATAAATTTTACCCTCTGGGAAGACTGTGACTGCAAAGGAGAGGCTAGGCTTGCTTATAATTGTGCCTAAGTGTCTCCCCTGAATGCCTCTTTGTTGCTCAGATGTGGCCCTCTCTCTCTAGCTAAACCAACTTGGCAGGTGAAATTACTGCCCTCCCCTCTATGTGGGATCTGACAACCAGGGGTGTAAATCCCCCAGCAACACAGAATATGGCTCCTGGGGAGGAATCTCGACCTGGCATTGTGGTATGGAGAACATCTTCTTGACCAAAAGGGGGATGTGAAATGAAATGAAGTAAGTTTCAGTGGCTGAGAGATTCCAAAAGGATCCAAGAGGTCACTGTGGTGGGCATCTTACGCACCAAATAGACAACCCTTTTTGGGTTCTAATGAATTGTAATAGCTGCAGTAAATACCTGAAACTATCAAACTACGACCCAGAACCCACGAATCTTGAAGACAATTTTATAAAAGTGTAGCTTATGAGGGATGACAATGTGACTGGGAAAGCCATATGGACCACACTCCCCTTTGTCCAGTGTATGGATGGATGAGTAGAAAAATGGGGGGAAAAAAGGCAACCAGTGTTCTTTTTTACTTTAATTGTTCTTTTTCACTTTAATTTTTTTTCTTATTATTTTTGTGTGTGGTAATGAAAATGTTCAAAAAATTAATTTTGGTGATGAACACACAACTATATAATGGTACTGTAAACAACTGATTGTATGCTCTGTATGACTGCATGGTATGTGATTATACCTCAATAAAACTGAATTATTAAAAAAAAATCAAGTAAGAGGTAGGGAGTGGGTGAAGGCATAGATGAAAAAGAATGGCAGAATGGTGACAACTGTTGAAGCTGGGTGATGGGTATATAAGGGTTCATCATACCATTCTGTTTATTCTGCATCTATATGAAATTTTCCATAATAAAAAATTAAAATGAAGACAGAACCAGAACAAGTCTTAAACTAGCCTAGAGCTTAACTCCTAGGGATATAAGTAGAAGCTTTAGGGGGATAATCAGATGAAATGTACTTCTATGCTCCTTGAAGTCCCTGACATTCACAGATTATACGGAATCATTTAGGAAAACCCCAACAGACCCAAATCAGTAATGCTTGCTCCACATGACCGAGAAAGCAGGTTGTTCTTTTCAAGGCACAAAGCCTGAATTTCTGGGCAAACCACAATATACACATTCTAACAGCACACCTTTAGTGTAAAGAAATATATATTTTTTTAAATTAGGAATTAAACATAGGCTACGTTACTTTTTTTTTTTTTTTTACATGTTACTGTTTTCTTGATGACCTTGATTCTTGGTATCTCCATCTTAGGGAGTAGAAATAAGAGGAAATTATATATTAAAAAGTGTCTTAAAATGACATTTCAAAAGATGTACAATAATAAATCCCTGCTTGCTGAGCTAGTACGCCAGTATATCAAGTTCTAATATTTGTATATAAATGTGCCTGTCCCTTACAAGGCAAAGGGACTAGGATCTACCTGCAGAAAGAAAAACTTAGCATCAATAGGTGGCAAAGAAAGGGACCTTGCTCCCAGAGGCAAATAAAACATAACAAAACACCTTTCCTGTCCAATCATCCTCTTACCTTCGGCCCTGGTCCAATCGTCCATGAGGGCCTCGAGCAGGAAATCTGTTCAGGTGGCTCAGATGAAGTGTGTGGGATGTTTGGAAGAGACTCAGAGCTGCCGAGAGGAAATGGTCAAAGACTCAAAAACCCTAAAACCCTTTCCAGCTTCCCCCTCCCTTTCTTTCAGTGCAGAGAAGTACTCACTTCTTTTCTGAGAACAGCACCTGATAGTTACATGTCCACTCATCCAGAGTACCCCATAAAGCCACATCCTAACATCCATACCACTGGTACTCACGCTTCTGAGGAAAGAGCGGAGGAATACGATGAGGCTGGAAGATCAACTGTGGCTGAGCTCCCAGGATCCCTTGCTTCTGGCCCAAGGCTGCCACATGCAGAAGGGGAGGCGCTGGGGACTTCAGCAGGGGCTGCAGGACAGTAGCCAGGAAATTCAGAGGTCTCCAGAGTTGACGTGCTCACCATCTTGGAAAGATGCAGTCCCAACCCCTCCACAAAAGGATGGTTCTTGCACAGCTTTCAGGGATCAGGTACTTCCCTCCCTCCCCTTTCCAATGGACATGCCAAGGAGAGATGAATACCTGGTTGGAGAGTGTTTGCACTTTGACAGCATTCCAGGGCACTGCCTGGCCTGGGTTGTATGCAGCCTTCACCAGCACCTTCTCACCCAGCTGGGGCAGCCGACCCTTCACCACACTGTCAGCACACAAGCCAGGAGGCCCAGTCAGGAAAAAGAGCCTGGCCAAGCCACCCTGATCATCCCCATCAAGATTCTCACACCTTGCCCAAAAACAGCAAAGCAATGGTTTTAGAGGAGTCCCCACCAGCATGATGACAGAAGTGAACCCAATAAGGTATTTCTGTATGGAACCAATTTCAAGCTTACCTTAGCTGAAAAAAGACTTCTTCATCCACCACCCCAAAGTAGTCGTGCAAGCTGGTAACAATGCCAGTGAAGACACGCTGCTTCTCTCCACCCTATGAGAAAAGAGGGAAATTAGGCGACTCTTGGGTTACAAGCTTCAAGGATTTCCAGTTCTTCTTAATTCCAAGAGGTATGCTAAAGATACCTCAGGAGACAGAACTTAAGACTCCCCAGTCTGAGAGGTGTCTAGTTGTCCACAATGGCCCATTACCAGGACAGGAGTCAGGAATGATGACTCTGACGTAAGAAATGGCAGAGCACCATGCATCCGTGCCTGCTGGAGTAATCCCAAGGGTGGAAGCTCATTAGGAAGGCCCTCAACCTACCTGAAGGTGCCTGGCATTTTGGGAGAGGTCCGTGGCCACAGGAGGAGTGAGCAAACCAGGTGGAGGACCCAGAAGAGATGTTGAAGCTGCGCCTAGGGGGAAAGAGAAGCAATCTCCGGGAACTGCACCTACCACTTTAAACACTAGAGTCAGCTAGAGGATATGGTAAACCCAAGGGGCACACTGGCTCCAACCAACTTCTCCACAAGCAATTATTACAGTCATCTTCTATTTCCTAAGAAACAACAGCAGTAAATTGCTCTCCACCAGGGAAACCTCAAAAGTCATATTTTTAAAGGCTAACTCCGGAGCACATACTCCCAGTATGATGCCAGGTAGGGATAAAGGTGGTCACCTGAAAAGTTGCGTCCCCCTGGAAGCGGGTTGATCCGCTGGCGCTTAAACTGGGACATCGAGAATGCTGTCCTCTTTCGGAGTCTTGGGGAAAAACCTTCAATCAGAAAAGAAATATGTTAACAGCTCATAGGGAAAATTTCCAGGAAAGTGGAGACTCTTAAGGAACTAAGGATCTTAAGGAAAGAAGGGAGGAGGTAGTACTGAAAATGAATGCAAGATGGATAGCAAGAATATAAACAGAAGCACAGAATATGAAGTTAAGAAATTATATTGTTCCCATTTGCCCTTACGATAACTTAATAGTGGATATTTTCATCCTATTTTAGAGAATAAAACCGAAGTTCGGAGATTGAGAGTCTTGCCCAAGGCCACAAATTCAGTTAGTGACAAAACTGGGACTCACACCCAGGTCTCTCGACAACTTAGCACCTTTCTCACTGTGCAACGCGCCACTCCCAGAGTGACTAGGGCGAGGGAGGGGAGGAGGAAGGCTGGAAAAAGCTCCGGTGACATTCATTCATTCAAAAACATCCGCCAAAATGCTCCACGCAAGGCCCGCAAAAATGGAGGAGGCTGGCGCCGGAGAGAAGACGGTGTGGGCCCTCTCCCCGGAAGCCCGGCCCGTCGTTCCCTGGACGGTTGATAGGAAGGTGGCTCTCTGGCCTGGCCAAACGCGAATCCCGCTGCGCGCCTGTCCTCCCGCTCCCGCGCTACCTGGCCCTCCGCTCCAGCCTAAACAGCCGCCGGAACCGAGTCTCCCGGGCAGGGCCGCGCGAGGCCACCGTGGGAGGCCGAAGGCGCGCGGTTTCTCCTCCTCCCGCCCGCCCCCAGGGCCGAGAGCGTTGCCAGGGAGACAGGACAGGCAATCGAGAGGGGGTTCGGCCCCCTCCGCAACCCGTGCATCTTCGCTACCCGGCCCTCGCGGTCCCTCGGCCAGGGGACGGGCGAAAGGGCAAAGGGGCGACGGGAGAGGGCCCCCAACCCACCTGCGGGCCAGGGCCGCGACACCAGGGGGACAAAGACACCCGGAACCACCACAGCCGCTACTGCCGCCGCCGCCGCCGCCGGAAACGCCTCTCCGGAAGCGCGACCACTGGTCGGAAGCTGCCGCTCTCCCGGATATGGTCCCTCCCCCGTCTCCACCGACCTCTCCCTTCCCCTACGCAGGCCTGCCACCCTTCAACAACTGTGAAACGGAAGTGCTCTTTCCCCGATCGGATGCGCGTCGGGAAGCCGCGCCTCAACGGTGTCCACGCTTAAGCGTCCCACTGGAAAAGTAATCTTCAGAAAATTGATTCCTTGTCCAAAGACAGCGAGATTCCCCAAACACAAGGGAGCGCCTGCCACCCCCAAACGCCGCCTCATCCTGGCAGACCCCGAGACTGCAGACGCAAGAGGACCAGCCTCTTCTGACTGGAGTAGGCTGTTTGATCAATGGCCATTTCTAGGAAACATCCCTTACCCTGCCCTTCCGACATCCACATCCCACACAGCCCCGACACACCTCCCATATTCTGGGTACCTGCAGCAGACTAAGCTTTCCACCTTTCTCAATTCACAAAGACCTAGCTGCCTAAGAGGCTGTAGTAAGATAAACCACTCCTAATATTTAGGCAGACCTTTATAAAGAGCTCTTGTGGACATTTCCTTTAATCCTCACAAGAACCCTGAGAGGGAAGCAGATCAGGAATCAGTGCCTATTTTTCATTTCTGAAACCTAAGAGACCCAATGAAATTACTTGCTCTGAGTCTTGCCATTAATCACTGGCTATTTTAGACCCCATTAGCAATCTCAGTCTTTCCTCCCTCCAACACCCACACCCTCCCCTTTCCTGCTCACTTGACAGTTCACAAAGCACTTTGAGACATTTTAATCTCATTTTATCCTCATATCAATAGCTTGTGAGGTAGGTAGGGCAGGCATCATTCGCTCATTCAGGAAATTAAGTGGGAAGCTGTGGCTCAGAAAAATTAAGACTTTCTCAAGTTCTAAAAGTTAATATGGGCTTCTGGTTTCAGAGCTGACAGTAAAAGTCAGTACAGAGCAGAGCAGCTGGGAACTGACCTTGAAGGTCTCCATGCCACATTCCCTTTGTTGTCCCTAATCCACCCCCATTCTTGTTGCAGTCTTCAGGGGCTCTGCTCCAGGAGCAAGACTTGACTCAGGGGCAGCCAAGGCAGCACTAGTCTCTGTACCAGGGTTGCCCATGCAGGTGTGAGGAGGAAAGCAGAAATCCAGATCAGTAACTGCTGACTGTAGAGTGAAGAGCAGTTCCATCCTTCTGCAGTTACATCACCCAAACAGACTGACCCTTTTGGGTGCGTTATTCCAGGAGAGGTGGTTGGATCCAGCCAGCTGACAACATTGACAGTCTCATATACATATATAGATATAATTATACATAAATACATATCTGCAACACACTGGGCCTGGACAGATTACCACGCCAAACATACTCTGAGGATGTTTGATAAATAAGTTAGTTCACATTGTGTAAGCCCAGGGATTTCTGGCAACCAGGGAACAACCTTGGAGCTTCTACACTTCGGGGCCTGTCAGGAAACCAAGGCCGCTGCAAAGCTGCTCAGAGGAGAAAGATTCAGCCCTTGGCTCACAGAGAGGGCTGGCGTCAGCAGCTTTTCCTGGCAATGATGAGAGGCAGCACCAGGACAAAGGTCGAGAAAGAAGACTTCACTGCACAGCCCTCCACCCAGGGTCATGTCCCTGCACCAGGAAGTCTTAGCAGACAGAAAGGTTTTGTGCTCATTCTTTCTTAATCGCTTATGATGCCATAAAGGTCTTCTGAGGGGGGTGGCACTGGGGTCTTTCAAGAAGGTCCCTTGACTTAACCCTGTGGAGAAAAAGGAAAGGGCACTTCAGGCTAGGAGAAACAAACAAAAGTAACAAGGGCCCTGCAGTTGATAGAGCATTGCTTAATTGATATCTGGGATATGAATTGACATGGAGTTTCTTCCCCCTTAAGAATTATTCATATATTAATCCCTCCCCGCCCCAAGCATGATGGACTTAACCCACTGTGGAATGCCTTGTCTGTGCGTCTACCCTGCTCTTCTCCCACCCACTCTGCCAATTCAGGAAGCTGGCCTATGCTTCAGGATTCGGGGGTGAGGGCTTGCGGGCTGGGGCGAGGAAATTTCCCATGTTCTGATCCTGCTTCTGCCACTGATGTTTTGTGTAGCCTTGGGAAAGTGGCTTTCCTCCCCTTTCACTTCTCTTCCAGCACCCTTTCTAAGACTGTCTATGCCTCTCAAATTTTATAGGGACAAAGATAGCAACTAGTAAGTAATGCAGCCCCACATCCTGGTTCCTCAGTCTCCACCTGCTTCCTCAACCTAGGCTGGGCTGTGGCACTCACCTGGGGGTGGGCCCTTCAGGAGGCCCAGGGGGATCAGGGTGTCGAGGTCTTCTCCAGCGGATCCGGTTGAGCAGGACCTTGACCTTGTCCCAGTGGGAGAGATCCTGCTGAGCAGAGGGTGAGGGGTAACTACAGAGCCTCTCCCAACACACATGACCCTGACCAAGCTCCCAGAGAGAGCTCCCACCATACAGAAATCCTGCCTCTCTGCAGGGCTTCTGCCATAAGGGTGTCCACATACCCCAACCACATCCCTAATGCCCCCCACACCCACCCCACCACCTGCCCTCCATGCATCTCTCTTACCTACCTTATGTCCCTGAGAGGATGGAAAGGGATGGATCGGCTCTGCGGGTGCCTCGGGCAGGTTGGCAAGGTTAGCGCTGAGGACTCCCCCTTTTGAAGGTGCAGCTGCTTTTCCTCCTTCAGAAAGAGAGTCAGGTTATCCAGGGCCAGGAATGGGGAGCTCCCTTTCAATGCAGGGTGGATCCTGGGCAGGCAGATGAGGTAGGCAGGGCAGGGGGAGGGAGGCACAACTGCCCCTTCACCTGTCTCCTTTGTCTGGCTTAGCAGCTCCCAAGGCTCCTGCACCTCACTGCCTGGGGAATGTGGGGGTGAAGGTGAAGGGGCCACGGCCGCCTCTTCCTCTTCAGGATCCTGTGCACAGAAGAGAAAGGGGTGATGAGGGCCTAGCTGGAGGGCTGGGGCTGTTCATAAGGGAGCCCTGGCTCCGGGGGCATACCCGTCCTCTGGCCGACCTCCCCCCTCCACACACACCTGCCCACTCACCTGACCACCCAGAGGCTTACTCACCCCCCGAGGCCTCTGGGTCTGCAGCTGCAGGTAGAGCTGCTGGAGTCTGGCCATGTGCTCCAGCACCAGGCACAGGTATTCCAGGTAGCGAAGACCCTGCCCTGGGAGGGTGGCCCAGGCTTCAGGCTCCAATCTCCCCATCTGTGGGACCCAGTGAAGGAGGGAAGACTTTTGAACACAACCAAACTCCCCCTCTGGGCAGCCAGGCAGTATTTAGCCAGCAGATGGTGGGCAGAGCAGACAGGAAGAGCAGGAGCACACACACCCCCACAGCTGGCTCCTCCAGTGTCCAGCCAGGCCTGGTGCCAGGCAGGGACCGTACCTGCCCCCTGCCTCTGCGGGGGCGGCTACTCACAACTGGGAGTGGGGTGAGGCAAGACGCTGTGACACAACCCATCAATTAGGGACAAGGAATGCTCCACCCCGAGAGAGCCCCAAGGGGAACAAGGGGTGTGCGGAAGGTCCCCCACCAGCTCTGGTGTTAAAGGCCTCTCTCCCTCCCACTCTTCGCCCAGCCTGAGAGTTGGCACTCACCACCTCTGCTTCTTCCAGGCCTGCCTCTAAGTCAGTTTCTAACTCAATGGCCTCCTGTTCCCTGGCTCCAAAAAGGGGCACTTCACACCCAGTCTTGCTCAGCAGCTGGAGAGGGCGGTGGTGGTGTGACAAGCTGGCAGAGGAAATCGGGAGCTGGCGGGACCGCTCCAGCACCTGCTCCAGCTTTCGGCTGGCCAGAAGCCTGTCTAGCTGGCCAGGGGGTTCCATGGCAGCAAGGACCAGGGGCTCAGGACTCCTCACGGGCTCAAAGTCCAGAGAGTCCTGAGAAAGGCCCGGCGAGGTAGCCAAAGAGATGTCCCCAACTGCCATCTCCACTCCTGAATCCTGGGAAGCCAGTTTGAGAAGTGGCATCTGCCTGCCAAGACCTGTCAGCTCACCACCTCCATCCCCAGGGTCTGATGGGCACCGACTGGCAGCATCCTGGATCCGTCTGTAGGTGCTGATGACTCCAGGCACTACACAACTGTGTGTCAGCTCCTCACCAGCCCCATCTGTAAGAAGACGCAGGATGAGGCTGGCCATCCCCAACACCCCCAGCATTCCTGGCAGCCAGCAGCATTCTCCCAGGTAGGAGTATCCCTGGCAAGCAGGGAAAGGAGGAGACTGGAAAGCCCCAGCCCGGCCAAGGTATCTCTTTGACCCTGGCTGGGAGATGTTTGGAATTCCCTTATAACAATAATTATTATAACAACTAACCCATACCACTGGCTGTCTGGTAAGCAAAGCCCTTTGAGTCGTGTCCATCAGCTCCTCCAGTGGCCTGTCTTCCTCTGTGGTGGGGGGCACTCTTTTCCCAGGGGCCTTTATGCCCTAAGATCACAGGCTCTGCAGCTTCTTACCCCGCAGGAGTGGGCTGCCCTGATGGGGCCCGAGCCACAGGGGAGAAGGGAAAGAGCACAAAGAAAGAAGCCTCAGTCCAAACTGCCCCAAAGCGTGGTGGTGGCAGGGTGCCTGATAGAGGGTCTCCTGGAACTCACCCAGGAGGGTGATAAAAATAACAGTTATAACCATTTGGGGCTTTTGGCCTCTTAAGTGGGAAATAGTGAAGATTCTGTGGAGTTTAAAAGAAAAAAGCAAAGGGAAAGAAAGGAAACTAGAGGGGGGAGTACATTTGCAACCACTTGTGGTCACCTGTGTCCCAAGCTTTCCTGTGGCCTCTGGCTCTGCAACAGTAATGATGCCCAAGGAGGTTGGAGAGGAGGGACAGAGCCACACAAACGGCCGGTGGGAGGGCTGAATGCAAACCCAAGGCCTCTGAGCAAGGAAGTTGGTCAGGAAACCCACCCCAGCAGGGCTCGCCTTGTAAGGGGTCCCCACGGGTGGGGCTTTTCTGGACTGCTGGCTGGGGGAGGGGCGGGCAGATCCGGGCATCCTTCAGGCAGGGCAGGGAAGGAACCACATGGGGAACAGAAGGAAGTGGACTAGAGGAAGGGGGATGGAAATAGGTGGCAGCTGGTTTAACGCCCCAAACCAGAGGGTTGCCAATGTTCACGACGACCCCAAATTAATCACTTGGCCCCTCAAAAGGAGGGCGGAGAGGAGGACACCTCCAGGTGGTGCTGGGGAGGGGCGGGAAGGCACAGAGGGCTTCCCAGGCGAGGAGGGGCCCGGAGTTGGCTCCGGAGAAGGAGGGCCCCGGCGACGTGGGGAGGTCCGCAGAGGGATCTCACTCCCCAGGCCCGAAGCCCCTGACCCCCGCCCAGGCCGGCGCTGGGGGGCGGGGACGACTCACCCCGACTGCGCCGCGGCTCCACAGCGAAGACGCGCCGCCGGCCCAGCATGGCCCCGCTCCGGGGCCCCGACGCCGAGCTCGGCCGTGGCCGCTGCAAACGGACAGACGACTCCGGCCCGCGTCACACGCGGCTCTGCCCGTCGGCTCAGCTCACGCGTCCGGACCCGGGTGGGCGCGGCCCCCGGGCTCTCCCAGCGAGGGGCGGGGAGCAGCCGGCGGGCAGGTGTGCGCGCTGGGTGGGCGCGCGCGGCGGGGTCCTTCCCTGTCACCTCTGCAGCCCCCCTAATCCTGGCTGGGACGAAGATAAGGGTCCCGAACCGTTGTCCTCCCGGTCCCAGGGAGCCCCCGCCTGGGACGCTGTGGGGCTCGGGGCGCAGAGTCACCCCGCCCCCGGGTTCACACGCCCGGGCCGTCTTCCTGCCGCCGAAATGGAGCCGGGGCGTGGGGGGAGGCGCGGGGTTGGGGGGGTGGGAAGGACTGGACAGGAGCCTGGAAGGAAATGGAAACCCACGTGCTGGCATTGAACGGGCGCTGACCGGGACCCGGGCGTTTTGGGGCGAGGCAGTCAGCCTTTCAGAAACCTTGTGTGTAAGGGCGGAATGATGCCTCCTGGGGTCGTTGGGTCAAATGAGCCCGAGGAGGGGGAATCCTTTACAACTGCAGAGGTCGTGTTGTAGCCTGGCGCCAAATGCGTGTCCTGGACCAGGTCTGAACCCCGTGCTTCTCTCATACCTCGTCCTCACCCTCGGTACCCTGAAGCTGGGGCTGGGCCTCCAGGAACCCTGGGAGAAGTGAGCCAGCGGGAAAACGGAGCAGTCTAGAGGCTGGTGAACCTATAAATGTTTCCCTGCCCCCACGCCAACCGTCTTTCGGCTCCCCAGGATTCCATCCCCCTCCTAAACGGGGGCTGGGAGCCCAGGCAGCCGCTGAGGGTGCCACAGCCCGGAGATTGGGCAGGGACAGCGTCTGGAGGCCTCCAAAGCAGCCTCCTCCTCCTGAGGGAGGGGGCAGGGCTGGGAAAATACCAGCAGGACCCAAATCTCTGGCAGATAAGGAAGCAGTGGACGTGCTAACTTGCACCTGAGCTTCTGGGGGAGGGGGCTAGAGCCAGAGGCCCTGAGAGGAAGTGGTTTTTAGCTAGGAAGAAGACGACAGCATGTCCAGTATCTTCTGCTCCTTGCCCCCTTCTGCCTTACTCAAACATCCTATGCAGGAGCCTTCTTCAGAGAGCCACAAACTAGCAGATCCTGACTTGATGAGATGGAGAAATGGAAGCCCACAGCCCAGCCCAGGGCAGGCAGGAGAGCCAAGTGCCTGAATTTTGGACCATCTTTTAACACTGAGTTTCAGGTCCTGGCCCTTACCTGCAAACAAAGGGTCCACTGGATTGCCCTGTTCCCCACCCTATCCTCTGGACAGCCCCACTTGCTCCCCCAAATCTTTCTTTTTCCATACACAGAGAGGGAAACTGGGAAGGCTGGGTCTATCAGGAACTCCGTATGTGTGGCACCAAAACTCTCAAGCTGTGCCAGACCCCACCCCAGCCCTCCTGGGTAAGAGAGAAGGGGGGCTGGCCAGGTGGCTTCCTCCCCCCACAAAGTGAGAGGGTGGGGAGGTAAAGAGAGACAGCCTTTGCCAGATCCCGCCCTGAATTTGGAGAATGTGAGGCCAGATTCCAAGCAGTCTCCCTGGTGACTCTGGGGCAGGAATGCATCTGGAAACAGGAAGCCAGCCAGCAGGAATGCCGTGTCTCAGCACAAGGCTTTGTGTGTGGCTCAGAAGAACTGCGCGCGTGTGCACACACACACACACACACACACACACACACCCCACACACACCCCACATCCTACACACGCTCCTCTCCAGGCATGGCCACCAGGCCTCTGTGCAGGGGCGGAGCAGGTTCCAGCCCAGTCCAGCTTGGGTCTTCCTCTCAGAGTGGCTAGGTGCCAGTGTGGGGACCCAACGTGGGCGCCTGTGTGCTTCCTTCCTGTTTGACTTCTGCCACCCCAACTCTGGCAGCCCTAGGCAAGGAGCCAGACCAGCCCTTCACCACCCAGAGGACTCCGTGGCCCCTGCATGACCATGTCCTGCCTCTTCTTCACCCTGCCTGCCACAGGAGGAGAGCCCTCTCCCGTTGAGTGGTACTTGAAGGAATGGGAAGGCAGCACCGCCGCCCTCTGACTGCCGAACTGACAGGGTGAACTTTGGGTTCGCGAGGCAGCTGAGAGCTGGCAGCCGGCATGGAGTCACCCCTCAGGCTGAGGCTGCCTCACAGCCTCCCGTGGGGAAGTCCCAGCTTCAGGAAGCGCATTTCCTGCAAGCTCAGCCTTGATGAGGCCCTGTGGGACCAAGGGCAAAGCTGGAGCCTGGAGGCAGCTCTGGACAGACTGGAAAGGCCTGGGAAGAGCCCAGTGTGGCCCACAC
>PVKY010011246.1:0-12146 GCA_004027775.1 Bradypus variegatus
ACACATACAATAAACCATAGAATCTTCAGAAGTTCAAATAATAAATAACGTGAACTTATTTTATGAAAGGAATATTCAAAAATTTAAATACATAAAAGAATAAACAGAAAATGTGAGAAAATGATTCAGCGTTTAAAAAGAAAAGAGGTACAAGGCAGAGAGAATTGTAGGAAGATAGTGTTGGCAATGGTAGGGTTTAGCATGTCTACAAATATATAGGTGTGTTTAAAATATGATACATTAAATAAAAATTAATAAAAATAAACAAAGGAGAGTCAACCACCTTACCTCTGAAAAATCATTCATTTCTGCCTTTCACACAGCAGATTCGGCCATCCAGTTCTTGAGCACATATCTAGGATTAACAGCTTAAACAAGGGTGAAAAAGTACATTTTGGTATAGTAAATTACTAAATTGAAACAGGCCGTATTTCCTCACCACTGAAACCAGATGACCTTTAAGAATTTTTCTGGAAGGCTCAAAAGAGAAGCAATTGTCAGTATCAGCCCATTTTGATCATTTTTAAGTAATGTACAGCATTTATATATTGTGGTACAAAACAAACTTTTTTATTATGATCAATATCATGCTTTGCTTTTTAGTGTTTTATCATTAATTCATTATCTTCTCCATTTTCAGTTCACAGAGCATTTTTTAAGGCATGGTGAAAGCAGTTAATTCATCTGAATTACGGCTGTAGCCTGAGCACAGAGGGAAAAATAGACTCGCTTTTAACATCGTCAAGCAGGGAGAAAAGGTCTGACCCAGTAAGAGTGTTTAAAGGAAACACTGCCTTGGGCCAAACAGAAAAGGTCACGTGCAAGCAAAATCCTTTATAAATTTGTAGTTTTGACAGTTGTGTACAATTTTTCATATTAAAAAGTAATCATTATTTGGACATTTAGAAGAATTCCAGAAAGGGTATCTTTATTTCAGATGAGCCTCTTCCAAACCAATTCATCAGCTGAGAGGGTGGGGAGCAGGGAGTGCTCTCTCCCCACTGGAAAAACAGCAGTTCTGAGGGGATGACAGAAACCCCAGTTTCATGATTCTCACCAGCAGCTTCCAAGTTACTTGAAGAGACAGAATGCAAAAATTCCATTTTAACCTGGTTTTAAACATCTGCCGAGGTATGGTGGATAATATAAAACTGTGACCTAATTTGTGCTGAGGGTCTGTCCTCGGCACGTGGAGGAAATGTCTCCCTCGTAATCAGTGTGTACTATTTGCAAGGCGACAGGCTGGGAGGTTTGGGGCTGGGCTCGGGGTCGGCTCAGTAGCCAGGCTCCAACCCACGATCTCAGCTTGGCTGGCGCTGACCTCTCAACAGCTGTGCTTCCATCAGCCGGCCACAGCGGCCAAGGAACTTGACGCATCACGGAGAAAGTTTCTCTGATCGTCTGCCACAAATTCTCTACTAGGCCCACAGCAGGCACCAAGAAAAGCAGGAGAATTATGCTGACAATTTTTTAGAATTACAGCCAACCTAACTGCACTGCAGATGCAGATATTCCAGGGCTTTTGTTTACTGGATTTTTTGTTTTTCCTCCCTGGTAACCTAAGCCCTTCATATAATGCTGGATCTACTAAGATAACATGCTTTAAATAAATAGAAATATTTCATTTGGGGACATCAACTCTTTCCTCTTGGAATCCTAATGATCTTATTCTTTCCATTAGAAACTGCAGAAAGGCCCATTTCCCCTGTCGTCTTTATGGCCACAGTGATAAACACCATGAGAAACACCAGCATCTTTAAATTTGAAACAACCACAGTTTTCCTGGGCATTAGAGTAATCAAAAGCATTCATTAAACACAGTTTAATGTGCTCCTAGGCTGGGCACTGTGTAGCCCGAAAGAGAAATTATCAATGCCCTTTGCCAATTTATGATCTGAGTTAAACGGAGGCCTAAGAAAATAGATATTGAGTGTTTTTTACAAATATATTTCTAAAAGAACCTTTAAAACACTCACCTTAATGCTCCCATTATTTGCATCTTGGAACATTTCTAAAAATTTTAATAACACATCTTCCCTTAATATACTATTGATTTTTAATATGTTTTTTAGATGATATATAGCGGCAATCCCAGTGCCTCTAACTTCCCTGCAACAAGTACATTTAATCTCCCCTAAAATAAAACAATAGCAAATATTTACTGAGTACAAATTATTCGCCAGGCACTATCTCATTGAGTTTGTATGCAACAAACCATGATGTAAATATATTTTACAGATGAGGAAACATAAATTAAGAGAGGATAATGGGATAGAAATGATCTAAAATCGAACTGTGGTGATGATCACACAACTTTTTAGTTTTAGTTAAAAAAAAAAAAACATTGTCATAACTATCATTATGAAGCAAAGCTCAGCCTTGAGCTCCCTAAATGTCTTTCATTTTAACATATTATCTGACCTGTCATAACCAAAGAAAGCCAAGTATTAAAGACCACTGACTCATTTTCTTCTTTTGACTTCTTTTTCTTTCCTGCTGGGATTGTCCATATTCTGGGCTCATCTATCAATTCTGTACACGTGCCCAAGTGACAGAAGCGACTGGCAACTAAATCCATGCTGAACCCCAAAACAGATTACACACTTCAGTATAAAAACGTGAATTTGTAATAAACTTGCTTTTATCTCTACAACGACGTCTTGAGTTCCAGAAGCAATCTCTCATTCCCTAACCTCACATGAAAACGTGAGCATCACCCTTAGTTCATCCACAGGAGCAGCCACTGAGTCTCTAAGTCCAAGGGCTGTCGTAATGTCTTCAGTTTTGCTAGAACCCACGCTGCAGAAGAACTGACGTCCATTTGCGTCTTCTTCAAGCCAAGTGTGAAGTCGCTTAGTAAACTAAAAACCAGTGCATGACCGTGTGGCTTTACGGTCACAGCAATGGGCCTTAGAGGCCCTGAATTCAGTTAACTCTTTTGAGAAGAGAATGAAAAATCATATACATCACAAACAGAGCATGTGAAAGTCCTGGGGGTTATCAAGGGAAAAGCAATGAAATAAGAACAGGTTAAACAAGAACTGTGGTAGCCCAGGTCATGAAGGAGAGTGGGGTGCCCTCGGTGAAAGCCCCAAACACAGCAGCACATGGAGAAGATGTTGACTTTATTTAGCATTAATTGCAGGAAAGGGTCTATAAAATGTGGTCAAAAATTAAGCCCCCAACATTATGCCATTCCCTGCTCCGAGGCAGGTGTATTATTCCTAGTCCCCTGGATTAAAGTAAATCACTGCTTTTCCATGTAAAAACAAAACAAAACAAAAAAAACCAGTGCATGAATGTGAATTATTTTTGGAACACCCATCTATTCGGTGTGTATTATGGCCCATATACATATTATTGTTCATCATTACAAACAATATCCCTATAAAACATCCCCATTTTGATACAGCTCAGGACACTGAGGCTTGGGGAGTTATAAATATATTTTCCAAGATGGCACAGCTGACAAGTGGCAGAGATGAGAGGGAGCTGCCAGGTTCCAGATCCTATGTTTTTTCCCACCCTCCCGCACACCACCTTCCTAGTCTCACCACTAGCCTTTGGAACTTCTTTATCTTAACATTAGTATGCAAACTTACGAAAACTGAGCTATCATGTACTACGAGAAGCCAAAAATCACCTGCTGGGATCAGAAAAACCCGTAAGTGATTTGTCAGATCAACTAAAATATGCTCACTTAGATTTATTCTAGTTTTTTAAAAAATAAACTCAGTTCCCTTAAACAATTGCTATCAGCTCTCAAAAAAAATTACTTTTATTTGATAATCTTTAAAGTTAACCAAATCAAAAATATTACTTGTCATTCTTTTTCTTCTTTCAGAATCTGAGTCATTCATGTTACTAAAAATAAGTAAAACAACAGATGAAATTAACTACTATACCTCTAAATTATTTTTTGTCAAAGAAGGAACAGAATTATTTCAAAGGCAAATATTAAAGAAAAAAAAATTCAAATATCGGATTGAGCCAGTCTTCAGAAGGAAGACAAATACTGTTTGATTATGCAATACATAAAATACCACCTTCTTTTGTTATTTTAGGAACACCAAATCTTTGATTTTTGCCAATTTAAATAAAATCTTTCTAAGACCTAAAATGTCTGTCAGACATAACGTGTCTCGGAAGCCGAGTTTTCTGGAAATAATGTACCGTTGGGGATGGCTCCGGCCACCCTGCGGGCAGCGCGGTGAGGCTCCGGGGACCGGGCGCCGCCGCCCCTCCACCCTGCAGCGACGGTCCTCGTGCGCGCTTGCGGCTCCTACATCCCGTGAATCACGAGGCAGAGTCCTCCTTGCACGCTGTGCGCGATGAGGGGACAGGGACGGAGCAGGTGCGGTTCCCGGGAGGACGGCAAGGAACGGAGGAGGCGATTTGCTGGTGGGGGTCAGGTTACTGTACCCCTCCAGTCGCAGGAGGTACCCGGACACCCAGGCAGGGAAGAGTTCATGTTCTGAAATCCGCCTCAGTGCCCAGAATTGCTAAACGAAAATACAGTAACCTTCCGCTTAGAATATTAGTATTAGTTCAGGTTAGTTTTACTTCATGTTTAAGTTGTTTCTGTTCTGTAGTAACTATCAGAATGCTACCAAGATGTTTTTAAAAGTATTCTATTTCAATTAGAAGAAACGCTAAAAAGGAAGGATATTTTCCTTTTCCTTATATATTATTCAACTCTGAAATTCTAAGTTCACGGGAGCCCGTGCAATGGCATGATTTAAGAGAGATAAAAAAGAAATACACGAAATTCTTACAGGGAGATTGCTTTAAATAGGGAACTCCTTTTATGTATAATTTTCTTCTAAACACTTATTTGCAATTGCATTTTATTTATTCATCTGTTAATTCATTTAACAACCATTTATGGAATTCAACCATGTGCTGGGAACTACCTTAGGTGAGGACATGGAAATTCATAAGACATGGTCTCTACCTTTAAGAAATAAAGTATACTTGGGGTACGGTAGGAACATGTTGGAAACAATGTAGTTATTTTAGGTTATTTGCCTTTCTTATTCCTTTGTTTTGGTTTTGTTTGAAATTGTTTTTTTATTGTTTTTTTTTTAATTTTTTGATAAATAAAGTTAAAAGAAATAAAGTATATGATCAAATACTTTGGGCCTTTGAGACACATTGTTAGAGAAATATCTATAAAAGCTAAGGGAACACGAAGGAATAAGTAGCCCTACCCAAAGGCTGAGGTTTTATAGTCAAAGAGACATAGAAATTAACTATTGAAATGTTTTCATGTATAATTATCCTTTCTCGCTTAAATTTTCCCAACTCTTGGTATTGAAATATTTATACCTATCAGGAACTTTAAGAAGTCACTTTAACATAGTTGGCTCAGTTTTCCATACATTAAATGATAATTAGCTTTGAAAGATGAATCACTGATAATTTTAAAGATTCTTATGGGTTAACATTTTTTATTTCCTACTGAATAGGTAGACATTCTTTCATTCAAATCACTTGCAAAAATGCAATTTATGCCTATTCCATAGTTGTAGGAACAATAATTTTATGACAGCAAAGGTCTGGAACAACCCAGGTATCCATTAGTAGAAACTGGTTAAATAGAATATGGTACAAGTGGAAGATTTTACAGCTGTAAAAAGAATGATGATTCTTTCTACGTATTGATATGGAAAGAGCTTCAGGATATACTATTAAGAAAGGTGCAGATAATATATAAAATGTGCTATCTTTTAGATGGAAAAAATATGAATATATATCAATATCTGCTTGGTTTTGCATCAAGAGATGCTGGAACTAATAAAAGTGGCTTCCTCCAGGAGTGGGGAGAGGTGAATGCAGTTGCTGTCGGTGGGGACAAGAGTTTTTAACCTTGTGACTGCCCTGCCTAGAAAAAGTCTGGGCCAGACGGGAGAGCCTGTGTGTGACTGTGTGAGACTCATCGGTGTTAAACCACAGGCTCGAGTTTATTCGGCCACTGGGTGAGGACACCCAGCTTGGATGGGACTCTAATTCCTAACTTTACGGCTTATTCCCTGTTACCTTTCTTAAGGCGCCTGGCTGGGCAGAGGGAGTGGAGAGGAAGCTGTCCATCCTTTGCTCATCTCCCTCAGAAATGTCTACATTTTCTTAGGGCACAGTGACTCAGGAGGGTCAAGAGCTGCTCGAGGCATAGTCTAACTGTATTTTTCTACTGACAGAAAATAAAAGCTAATAAGAATAAGACCACGTGGTACTTCTGTTTCGAACCACATGGTCTTCTGGATATCATTTCCAGTTTTCTGTGCTAAAAACTAGTATGTTTGGTCTCAAGATTTAATGAACTACAAATTTCTGGCACCTTTTGGATTCTGAACTATGATTAGCTGTCAATGGAGGAGAAATTTATGAAAAAGCTTTTTCATTTAAAATTCACTGGACTTTTTAAATATACTGATGCCACATCAACAATGCCAATGAGTAAGGCAAACATATATATTAATATATATGAATAAGTATATAATAATATTATAATAAATACTGTTATCTACCCATTGCTCAAGAGAAACTAGACTTGAAGAAATGGCAGGTATCCCTAAATTGCCCAAAGGTAATTTCTTTCATCTCCCCATCCCATCAGTCAACAAATATTTAATGAGTGCCTAGTATGCACCGAGCGCTGTGCCTCTTTGGATGCAGAGCTGATTAAGTAATGGCCTCTCTGTACTGACAAAGGTCAAGCAGAGGTGCCAGACATGTCACCAAGGACTCGTCAAAAGCTGAGTGACGAGTCTGAGAACTTCTAGATTCATGAACATGTATGGATCCTGCATGAGTCCCTCTAAGCAAGAGCTGTGTTATTCTAAGTGCAAGCAAGAAAACTCATGAGTGGCAAAGCTTTAGTGGCTGGATACTGTCCCGGTCAAGGAGTTGGGTGTCTCACCAGGCTCTTTAGAGACAATGGAGGCTGATCTGCCAGCTCAGTCGCACCCAGTGGCTCAGGCAGCTCCTTGTCTCTTTTACTGGTGACCACGTATCTTACCTCCCTTCTGGCCATGGTGACAGATTAGACCAGAATTACTGAAAGCTCTGAAAGAAACTACCCTGGGCCAGAGGTTCATTCCCAAATGGAATCCACACATGTGAAGGAGTGGAATTCCTTAAAGCCAGACTGGGAAAGCCAACCCTGACAATATATTAGGATTTTTCACTGTTATTCCAAGTCCTATTCAGTCTACCTCCTTAAATAGGGCTTTACTTGATATACTCTTTCTTCAATACACAGGCCTTTAAATCTTCCTTCTTTTTTTTAATCTTTGATTTGAACTGTAGAAATTGCTTCAGAGCTGTCCCGTCCCTTCCATTCAGTTTCTCCTTGACCAAAAACAGGTTCTACAAGCTGTCAGTTATCATTCCTAAATTGTAATTCTTTCTTTCTTAATTGTGGTAGAATTTATAACATAAAATGTACCATTTTAACCATTTTTAAGGGTACAACTCAGTGGCATTAATTCACAATGTTGCGCAACTATCACCACCACCCATTGCCAAAACTTTTTCGTCACTCAGAACAGAAACTCTGCACCCATTAAACAACTTCCCATTCCCCTTTCCCCTGTACCTTTCATCTACTTTCTGTCTCTATGAATCTGCTTATTCTGGGTATTTCATGTAAGTGGAATCATAACAATATTTGTCCTTTTGTGTCTGGCCTCTTTCACCCAGCATAATGTTGTCAGGGTTCACCCATGTTGTGGCACTTGTCAGAACCACATTCATTTTTACAACTCTCTACTGCTTTGCTTTCTGCTGTTTCATTTATTTCTGCTCTGATCTTTATTATTTCCTTCCTTCTGCTCACTTTTGGTTTAGCTTGCTCATCTTTCTCTGGTTCCTCAAGGTGAGAGATTGGGCTACTGATTTGAGAGCTTTCTTGTTTTTTAATGTAGGTGTCTAGAACGTAGTTCAGGTCATGCTACTCCCTAGACATAAAGCCTACATGACCCAGCGCCCACACGATACCATCCAAACTGTCCTCATTTTCTATTAATATGCCCATGCCACTGTGGATTCTGCTTCGTCTTGCGTGAATGTCCCTCTGCCTTTTCTCTGCTTCCTTATCTCTTACGTTTATGTTCATGATGCCTTCAACAGTCACCTCCCTGGGGGTGTTTCCTAAGTCTTTCAGGCAGGATTGGTCAGGTTCTCAACTCTCAGGTCAGAACTCCAATCTAACAGTTACCAGGGTTTGATCGTTAATTGCATGTATGCTGGACTTTGCTGTTAGCCTGAGTTCCCTGGAGGGAGGGACCAGGTCATGTTCACCCCCACGGCCCCGGTGTCTAATGGAGTGCCTGCCTGGTCACGAACACCCAAGGCCTGGGTCCAGGGTGAGCTGGGGCGTGAAGCCAGGCTCTGCCACTCCCGAGCTGCGGGCAAATCACTTCACCTCTCGGAGTGCTGGTTTCCCCACCAGTAAGAAATTGCAACACTTGCCTCCCAGGGTTGTTGAAGGGACTGCATGAACGAGACGCCATGCAGAACAGGGGCCAGCGGAGGGGCTTGGGGGAAGTCTGCCACTGTCTGAACCCAGCCACAGCGCTTACTGGTTGTGTGATCCAGGGCAAGTGCCCCAAACTCTCCAGGCCTCGGTCCTTTATCAGCGAGACAGAGACCGTGGGGTGCAGGCCTCAAGGCTACGGAGAGGTTACACATCTCAAATGCTCAGAACGCTGCCTGGCTCATAACAGGCTCGCAGTAAATGTTTCTGTTATTTTATTATTCTTAATTATTATTATGATTATTTTGCAAAGCATTTAGTATAATGGCTGTCAGAATAAACTCTCAATAGTGGTGGCTTCTCAATAAGAACTTGTTGAATAAATGCATAAATGAAGCTGAACTCAAATCAGAAAGTGACAAACAATAACCTTACTTATACAGAATGCCATAAAATATGATGAAGAAATTGAAAATTCCTAAAATTAGACCAATTTTAATCTCAAAAATAATGAAAACAATGACTGCAACAGAGAAGACTTCCAGACCTTATAAGCAGACCCGTATTTTGGAACAGCTCCAGTGAACAGGATCTTCTGAGAATATCTAACTTATTCCATGAATGTGATGTATTAGCTCTGAAATGAAAAGGCCACATACATTCTTACAACTGAATTAAGTGCAACTACTCTGGAAACAGTTTGGCAGTTTCTTAAAAAGTTAAACATACGTTTACTAAACAACCCAACAATTCCAGTCCTAAGTATCTACCAAGAGAAATGAACGTATGTCCACAAAAAAACATGAACATGAATGTTCAGTACAGCATGATTCATAATAGACAAAATCGGAAACAAACCAAATGCCCGTCAAATGGTACATGGATAAGAAAACTGTGGTATATCCATGCATCCAGTGGAATACTACTCGGTAATAAGAAGCATTAATGATATAGGTTACAACATGGATGGATCCAAAGCCAGCTGCAAAGGACCACATATTGTATGATTCCATTTACATGAAATGTACAGAAAATGAAAAAATTTGGAGATGGAACATAGATCAGCAGTTGCCTAGGGCTGGGAGCAGAGGGACTGACTACAAGGGATCTTTCCAGTCATGGAACTGTTCTAAGACTGAATTATGGTGATAACTATACCAGCCTGTAAATTGTCAAAAAAAAAAAAAAAATCATGGCACTGTACACTTAAAGGGAGTGAATTTTCCAGTACGTAAATTATAACTCGATAAACCTGTTTAAAAAGCTGAATTAAGGAAAAAGACATGCGATAAATTAATACCTGAGGAATGTTGAGCTCTAGTAACTGGAGTTGAGTAATCTCGCTGAGCTGCCAAAATGTTGTTGTAAAATCAGCTTCTGCCTCTTCCACGAGCTTTAAAGAAAGTAATGATAGTCATCATCTCAATTCTTCAAAAATATATTGAATAATAATTCAAATATTCATTAGGAAAAAAACATAAAACAATAAACTCACATGCAACAGAAATGCAATTAATTCATCATCACCCTGCTTTTCTCCAAGTAATCCCAATTTGGCGTTAAACAATTCTCTAAATCTAAAAGGAGAAGCACTGGTTCAATTTGTTATTAAAATTCTACTTTAAGAACTGACCTCAAACCAACCAGGATGCTTTAATATTTGTATTTGAAAATGACAAACCTTGTGTAATAAAGAGCAGGGTACCCCTCAAGAATCAGAGCAGCTCTGTGGGGAAAAAAAAAGGAAGGATATAACAACGCATTGATTGAAAATTAACATTCCTGAATTACATTTTATAAGAACAATACGAACCTTCTCATATATTAAATAACAAGGAGATTACACGCTACTGATTCTGGCTTAGTAGTTTAACTATAAGGCATATTTTGGAAAAAAATTATCAGTAGAAATTTATCATCTCAAAGATTTGGGTACAGTGCAGATCAAATTATGTCACTCGTGAAACATCAGTATATTCAAACAGCTTATAGGATAAATGTTGATATGTCTCTATAAGACCAAGAGTTTCCACTCTTGTTATATGAATGGGTTTTGGGAGTGTATTTTTAAAGTCAGCTTAGACCCAAAATAAAGCATTACAAATACCTCACCAAATACAATAAAATTTCATTTGCCTGAAACTATGAAAAGGTAATAAAACATTTCATAAAAATATACACATCTTGAAACAATTTAAATTTGTTCCTCTCAACAATCTTAAATGTGTTTTAAATTCTACAAAAGTTTAGCCACACTCGCCTTCCTGCTGTTCCTTAAACATGCCTTGCATGCTGCGCCTCAGGGCCTTTGCACAAGCAACTGCCTGTGACACGCCTCCCCAGGACAGCCAGAGCTTGCTCCTGCAACTCCTTCTGCGACATTCTGCACAAGGTGTTTGTGAAACGTCCTTTTAAAACTGAAAACCCCTCTTCCCCGTACTCCCTGGTTTATTTTTCTCCATACTACTTATCTCCTTCCAATCTTATTATGAACTCTCTCTCCCACCAGAAGTGAGTTCTGTGAGGGCACAAATGTTCTGACGTTTTATTCACTGCTGTCACCTCACATGTACAGCCACGTCTGGCAGCTACTGAGCACCAAGGTACAAAGCAAATGTTTGTTGAATGAATGAATGAACTCTGCAAGACAGAAGTGGTATAAAATTGATGGAGGCTATGGTGGGAGCAAGATGGTCTAATGGCTATATTTTCATATCTTCTTAATTTTGAACAATGTGACTATATTACCAATGTGTTTTTAAATTAAATTAATCAAGGAAAGCACTGATGGGATTGAAAACTTTTATTTCTATTGTAGTAATTTTTTTGCTACCTGGAGTTAATAAAATCGCTATGTCTTGCCTTCCACCTCAGGAAAAAAGCCTCTATTTTTTTTTAACAATAGAGAAAATAAAGCATTTTGTGATGTTTATAACTATTCAAAATGATATATTCTTTGTATGTACATGAATTTCCATGATAATCTGAGTAGGTCAGGGACCACATTTTATTAATTTTTGTGTATCCAATGTATTTGCTAGAAGATAAACATATTTATCTTCCCACTCTCTTTTAAAAAGAAAAATCTAAAATTGACCGTGTCCACTACAATAAGAAATATCACAAAATACCAAAAAAAACAAAACAAATAAAAAAACCCCACAAAGTTTAGTCCTAAGCAAAAAGACAAGAAACTCAGAGGAGATACTGAAGATTCAAAGCATGTGAATAATGGGGTGTCAGAAGCACCAACGGGAAAAGGCAACATTTGAATAGATCACAGCGGGGAATTTCCCGATGGGTGTCCCGTTACGGTTCAACCAGAGGAGCGGCGTCCCTGTGCGCGCACGGAGTGAGGGGTTTGTCCTGGGGATTCTGTGGGGGCCGGTTTAGCAGCTGCGGCAAGGCTTTGCTTCTGCACCGTCAGCAGGCAGGGGGCCAGGAAGGCAGCTGTGAAGTGGGGAGGGCAAGGACAGCCCCGGCCCCGCCAAGAATCACAAACCAGAACCCGCCTATGTCTCCCGCCTCCAAGCACCCCCGGGGTTGGGGTGGTTCCACAGGACAAGCCGGGCTGCACCTGCCCAGTCCAGGGGCGTTGCGAGCCTGGCTGCTCCCGGTGCCACCGCCCGACCCCTCCCCGAGTGTAGACCTGCCTTCCCCGCCTGCCTCG
>PVKY010011247.1:0-12155 GCA_004027775.1 Bradypus variegatus
GTACACCTCTCTCTAGCTGAAGGCCTTCAATGGGCCAACTCTTCCCCAAAGACACGAAGGCTCTAAAGCTGCTCCCGCCTTCTGCCTGTGGGGGCACCTGGGAAAGGAGCTACCACACCTGGGTACCTGAAAAAGGAAGAGGGGAGGGGAGGCTGGGCAGAAACCCAGGCAACCAAAGGTCTCCAGCATTAACCACCTCAGCCGTGAAGCCCCTCACAACGGGCTCAGCCCAGATCAAGGGGGAGCCACTGGGATGAGATCAAGGATGAGGGGAAAGTCAAAAGAGAAGAAGAAATGACCCATCTTTAATGAAGCATCATTCTGGGATGTTTAGTTGAATGTCTGGAAATGCTCACTACAGATGAATAAAGTCTTGTAGGTCCAATGTGGAGGTTCCCTTGCTAAGCCTCACGTCAGCAAAACCAAAAACTTCAGGTATTTCTATTTCCTGTAGATACCCAGCTTGCCCAGAAAACCACATGTAAATACAGCCCCTAATGTCCTTGTTCCTGTGCAGCCACCTGCTCCCCCCTTCGTGAGACACCCCCAAGAAAAATGGAAATGTAACGTCAGCCAGTCAGAACATTTCCTCACTTGTCTCACTCTGTTCTTCCCGTCAGAGCTTCCCCTCTCCACCCCCTTGGTGAAGCTCCTGCTTTCTGAACAGGATGCATCAATAAAGCTGTGGGATCCTAAATTGCGTGAAAGGTTTTCTTTTATCACTACAATCCAGAATCATGTTCAGCTCTTTAAGGGCCCTTGGTGGATTAAATCCAGTGCCAACAAAGACAGCTTTATTCGCAGTTCCTTTTTAAAGTCATATTGATTGTTGAGTATTTCCTGCCCCGCTGGCTCAGGAGAGCGCTAAAGCTGTGGGCATCCCAGGACATGCTGCTGAGCTTCCTTCGTATGTGCACTTCATGGAGACCAATGGAAAGTGGCTATTCCTTCCTGGCAAATATTTTCCATCTCTCTGATGGCTCACACAATTGTTGGTTTACTGGCTACCCCATGTCCTCCAGACTAGAAAGTAAGCCCCAGGAGAGCTGGGACTGTGTTCCCTGCTCTGTGCTGGCTCCCAGAGCAGGGCCTGGCAGGGGCAGGTGCTCAGTGGGTTCTGGCAGTGGGAGGCTCGGGCACAGAGGTCTCTCCTCTAATCCCTCAGGGCTGCCTTGCTCATCTTCCAGCAATGATTTTTAATGTTGTTTCACACATTAGCCACTTTCTTTATTGACTCATAACATAGAGCTTCAGACTGTTCCATCAGCACAGCTGGGCAAGATACCTGTTTTCAAAAAGGAAATTAATATAGGCTCTAAAAGGCAGATGCATAAAATTTAATGTTAAATTAATGGTTTTGAACTTATACAGTACAAATATGTAATTTGTGACTAGAACTACATAAAGAAGGGGTATGGAAAAATAGTTTATGTATCCTACTGTGGCTATGTTGGTATCAAAGCAAATGAGATTGTTCTAGATTTAGGATATTAAATTTAAGCTCCATGGTAACCACAAAGAATATATCAGAGAATATGCAAACTCAGAGAGAGACAAATAGAGTACAGGTTACCAGGGATGGGGGACAGGGGCAGTGGGGAGTTCATGCAAAATGGGTGTAGGCTTTCTGTAGTGAAGCGAAAGTCACAGTTATGATTGATAGTGAGGGTACTGCAAAATTGTAAATATGATCAATCCCACTGAATAGTATGCTTGGGAGAGGTTGGAATAGGAAAATTTATGTTGTATATATGTTTTCTCCATTAAAAAAAAAAGGAGAAACTAAAGAGAGGATGACAATTAAATGCAATTCATGATACTGCATGGTATCTAAGAATGGAGGAGAAAAGATACAAAAGGACATTACGAGGGCATAATAAAAATTAGAATATACACAGCAGGCTTTATCTCAGTGTTAAATTTCTTGAATTCAATAACTGCAATTCATATGATTACCTAGCAAATATTCTTGTTCACAGGAAATGTACATGGAAGTATTATGTGTTCAAGGAATACGATGTGTGCAACCTGCTTTCAAATGTTCAGAAAACAGATAGATTGGGAGATGATAAAATGATAGGGCAAAGTTGGCAAGATGTTAAAATCAATGGGTCTGGGTATCTAGGGAGGTGCAGTATGTTGGAATTCCCTATATGGGGCTTTATTATTTTTGCAAGTGTCTTGTAAGTTTGCAATTATTTCAAAATTAAAAGTTAAAAAACAGAAAAGTTCAGCTCTGCCTGGTGTCCCTATAATGCATGTGCTCATTCAGTCATTTTTCTGTTTTTCCAGCTCTCAACCAGCCAAAAGTTCTCTCGTGGCTTTAATTTAAGTTGGAAAAAATTAAAAACAAATGAAAGGCACTTAAGAGAATGCCTTGAGGAGTTAGCAGGCTTCCCTCCTGAAGTGAATGGACTCATTTTGGAGTATTTGCTATTATCAATTATTTATTGAGCCCTGATTATGCTCTTGGCACCACCAAGACAGAAAGAAGACTGGACCCCTGCCCTTGGGGCTTCCCAAGGAAAAAGAGAGAGTTTCCCAGGCTAAGAGAAATGTTCCAGCTGAAAAGACTATTTAGCCACCATAGCTGAAGGCTGCTCTATGCCTTTATTATAGTTTTATTTTTAATGATGTTCATTTATTTTCTGATTATAAAGAAAATAAGAAGTTTATACAATGTCCCTAAAAAAATAGAGAAAAAATAAAAACCAGTATTTCTAATGCACATTTAAAATGTCTACTTGATTTTATGAAATTAAGATTTTGTTTGAATGTGTGCTCTTCAGATTCTGCCTTGAATGTTACTTCACATTATAAAGTATACATTTCACTATGCCTTAAAGAGTCTGCAAAAACATGATGCTTAATGGCTGCAAAATATTCCGTCATACAGACAATAATTGATTTCAACCCTCAAAGTGAGTGAGTGAATGAGTAAGTGGGTGTGTGCATGTATGAGCAAGCACCCAGATAGATGACCCCAGAACCACCGGGGATGGTGAGAATGCTGAATGGCTAAGAAACAGTGGCACCTCCCAGTGGCATCTCCAGGCCTTTGTGCCCCTGAGTCCTGGCCTGTGTGCTTAGTGGTGACACAAAGGGGTGGCTTGGGAGGGCTTTGGCACCCTGTCCATTTCCATCAAACCTGAAATCCACCCCCAATAAACAGTGAGCTGTTCTGCAACAGTAGCTACGGACAAGCCCCTTTAACCAAATTTCTGAAAGTGTCTTCCTGTGTGGAAATTCTGTCACTGTGTGACCTTGAGCTAGTTGCATAACCTCTCTGAGCTTCACTTTCCTCTTTTGTCCAATGGGAATAACAACACTGATGTCCTGTGGAGTTATAAGCCCTGCACACTGATCAGTGCAGCCAACACCTCATGGTGGAAACAATCAGGGGAGAACAACTTCCATCCTTTCTCTGTCGATCCCTAATAGGATACAACAGAGCTTTGCCCCACCCTTTCTCCTGCCCCAAAGATGCACAATAATGATGATGAAGATGATTATTGAATAATAAGCTCCACATTAAGAACAGTCATCCGGAAGGGATGCATTTGGGTTCTCTCCAGTGAAGGTGTCAAAACGGACCAACAAGGAAAGGGATGGTTAGGATCCAGGGAGGACACGGACCTTCCCTGCTATTTTCCTGTCACCAGGAAGAGGCCAATTCTAGATCTGAAAAACTTTTAGTGAAAAAAATTTGGAAAATTAGAAAGTGAACTGACATCATGATACGGAAACAGGCTTTCTCTGCATTAGTGGGGCTTGCTGTGCCATTGAATACCTGATTAGACACACACACAAAAACTAACAAGAACTATGCATGTCCACAGTGTTAGGGCTCCACTGAACACAGACAAGAAGAGCCTGGTGCCTGCCCTTGGGAACATGTGCCAACATCATGTGGTGGTCAGTGACCCACCAGCTAATGGGAAGATGCTCAGGGGGCAGAGGAAATTTTGGTCTGCTGGAGACGGGTGGGCTATTTCCATTTGTGCCAAAGACACAAAGATTTGGATGCTGTTGAGTGCTGCAGTGTGTTCAATCACAAGGGTTTGTATCAGTTAGCTAATGCCACAATAATGCTGCGTAACAAACCACTACAAAATTCACTGCAAACAAGCATAAGCATTTACTTCTCATTGTCATATGTATAGGTCTGCTGGAGCTCACCTTAGCTAGGCCGGGGCTGGCCATTCTTGGTTTCAAGCTGTAGTTGGGCTCACATCTCCTGCACTAAGTGCCTCTCATCTCCTTGGACGAGCAACAAATACAACCAGAAGCATATTCTTCTCCTAATGAAAGGCAGGAGCCCACGTGACCACTTGTACAAGTGCATTTCATCCCTCTGCTCATGTCACACCAGTGAACATCCCAATGGCCAAAGCAAATCACATAACCAAATCCAACATCAGTGAGACAAGAAAAAAGGGTCCCCAACCAGAAGAAAAATCAACAAAGTCACATGACAAAGGGTGAGGAACTGGGGACAATAATGCACAATTAAACAACATCCTACAGGTTTCAAAATCCCCATCCTGGGCATGTTTTCAGGGAAGCACAATCGTTAATCCAGGGTTTAAGGGGCAAGTTATTTTTCTCCCTGCGGAAGCTTCCTCATCGTAAAACAAGAGTAAAGCTGGCACATCGTATCATATTACCTAAGTTTGTGGCGACGTTTAAGTGAGCAAATGCCAGCAAAGTGCTAAGAGCAGGGCCAGGCACAGCATGGGCAGAAGTGAACGTTACCACGAGCATGACTGCTGGTGGCCCAACTCATGGCAATCCCTCACTGCCTCCCCAGTATTTTAATCTTTTCTTTTCCTTTTTCTTTTCATGTAAAAAAAATCACATACTGCCAAGGGGGAGAATGTTCTATCTGGGGAGAGTACAGAAGAGGGTAGGGGCATTTTGGAGTCACAGGGTTCTGGTGTGAACCCACGCCTGCCACTGACCTCCTCTGTGATCCCAGCCAAGCCACCCAGCCTCTCTGAACCTTGATTTCCTCATCTGAAGAATGGGCATAATCCCAGCCTCATATGTCTGTGGTGGTCAGGACTAAACAGGCCACCGTTTCTGAAGTGCTTGGGGCTGGCTGGGAACATCAGGAGGCATGAAGGGCCAGTGGAGAGAGCACTGGCTTAGGAGTCAGGAGCTGGCCTCATCTCTCAGCTCTGCCGCCCTAACCTGGGGTCTCCTGTAAAAGTCACTCCCCTCCCTGAGCCTCGTCTGTGCATTTGCCAGGGAGGCGGCCGGGCAAGCCAAGCCAACAGAGCTCTCTGGCAGCTCCCAGTCCTCCCCCTATCATCTCAGCACAGCCTGCCCTGCTCAGGGAAGGGCAGACACAGGCCTGGGCCAGGCCCCCATGACGCCCAGAGGCTGCTGTGTGGCTCAGGGGCAGGGAGGGTGCATTTCTGCCACAAGAGGACTGAGTTTCACAGAGATTTTCTGAGGGATCCTTTCTTCCTTGAGGACTTTCCGTCCCCACCTGTGGGCGGTTATTTAAGACTCTCCTGCCTGTGGGGGCCTCTTGGAAAACAAATGTGAGACCAGTGGCTGAGCTCTACAGCAGCCTTCACTTCCCGTGGCCGCCTGGCCTGGGAAGACTGACCCTGACCTGGGTCCACCTGCAGACCCCAAAAGGCAGGACTCTCGGGGAGGAGCAGCCGGGAGCCAAGGGCTCTTCCCAGCCCCGCCCCAAAGTCTCCTGCTGCCCATGCAAGATGGGCTCCCAGCAACCCCAGGTTCCCTTAAAACACCCAGGTCCCACATTGTAAAAAGAACGATCCCTAATAAACACCACTTAAATTGCATCACATAGATAATACTCAAAGAGAAGAACGTGTGCAACCATTTTTAAACTGTAGGAAATGTCTGTTGCAGTTTGATGGGAGCTGATGGGGTGAACAGCTCCCCTGCTCCTGGTACAGACCCATGGGGAACGGATGAGAGGGTCCCAGGGCAGATGAGGAAATGTCGGCTCTGGGTCTCAGAAGGCGACCTTGGAAACGGCAGCTGAACCTCAGACCACAAGCCAGCTTCCTGGTGTGTCCTTGCCAAACAGAATTCCTTTCAAAAACAGAGCAGGAAGGGAGAGATTTGAATGCAACCCTAACAAGTCTGTGGGCTGGTTTTGAGCTCTGTTAGACTGCAGAGAAGGAAAGGGATCTTTGGCTTCAAATCTCAGAATGGAGAACCAAACTAAATCAGGCCTTGGCCTTCTCCAGCCAACCCTGCCCTCCAGCACTGACTGACAGAGCACGGGTGAAACTGTCTCCCGACACACAACTTGGTACAAGTCAGTGTGGATGTGGCGGCTGGAAGCCACGTGAGTCCCCGTGAGTGAGGAGCCCAAGTGGAAGCAGCACGTGAGGGGCTGGACTCACGCTCAGCCGGCAGCGCTGCTCCAGCCCACTCCTGGGGCTGCAGGAATAGGAGAGAGCTCCCGTTTGGCATGCAGGGTAAGTGTTGAACCCACAATTATTGCAGGAACAAATGAATTTAATTAAATGAACAGCACACCTCACCCATTAATGCCTCCCTCTAGGACATGTGACACTGAGATGATCAAAATTCCATAAGGGCTAATGTATTACTCTCCAAAAATGAAATTGCTATGACAGAATGACAGTCAAATTAGTTATCACACTGTAGACAATCCCAAATGCCATGTCTGCCCCCAGATCCTGCCTGTGGCCGGTGCATTTCGGGTTCCTCGGACACCCCGACCACAGGGAAGAGTCAGGATTTAGCGACGAGGCTGGGCAGGGTCCATGGCGGACACCGGCCATGATCACTGCCTCCTAAGGGAACCCTGCCCAGAGCTAAGGAGAGACGTGGGGGAGCTGAGGGGCCATCCTCGGAGGGACACAAGCCACTGTCCTCAAGTCCTGGCAAACGGGCTTGGCCTTTTTCAGGTCGTTTTTACTGCCCTCCTCAGGTTCAGTGCTCCCGCTCTGTGCCTGATACAGAAATGTCAGTTGTTGGGGTGGGTGCATTGTCTTTTGTGGTGAGGATTCCAGAAGCAGAACTGGCAGCCCTGTGGAGAGAGGGCGGCGGCAGGCTGCTCTCCCGAGTGGCCAGCGCGTCGTTGGCAGGAATGGCAGGAATGGCGTGCTCTAGGACCTGGATGGCACTCTGTCGGGAATTGTCCTTGCAGCTTTGGAGCCAATTCATAGGTAAATGTCATTCTACACTTGTGACTTTGGTTTCCACCCAGGGGCACATCTTGGCCAATTAATCGTCTCAAATGCATCTCTGATCACTGGTTCCCACAGACATCATCACAGACACTGATGCTGAAATAGAAATGGCCACATGTGCCCACAAGGCAGTAACAATTCATTTTGATAATAGCTTCATATGCTACAGTTTATTTTATTATAATTTGCTGGTGAGTCTATGAAGGGGAGGCAAGTCAGTGCTGGGGCATCAATATTTTTATCCTTTAATAACTCAGAGGTGGGAAAGAAGCATCCTTGCAATCTGTTTGAGTCAGTGGAGAAATGACCTGGAATATTTAGGCCACTCTTCTCCACACTGAGTCTTATGGTTTGCCTGATTCTATGTTCCGTCCCACACACAACCAAAACAGTAAATTACAGATTTCAGCTAATTGCACCTTGGTGTGCTCACCTGAGGATGTGAAGGACTGATGGGAACGCAGCCTGATGTATTGTCAATAAGCAGTGACGCTGCAATGGAATTTCAGACCTAACTGGGTCTGACCTTCAGAGCCGCGTTCCCAACAGGGAAATGGTTTTTGAGACATTTGAGAATGTCTGCAGACATTTTTGATTGTCCCACTGGGGAGGGGTTGCTGCTGGCATCTAGAGGGTAGCATCCAGGGGTGCTGTCAAACATCATGCAGTGCACAGGATGCCCCCCCACAAAAAAAGAAGGCTCTGGTCCCAAATAGCAACTGTGCTGCATTGACATGCACATCCCAGAGCCATTTGCACCTTTCATTCTAGCATCTGGGTACCGCCAGGGAGACCACACAAAGCTGGGCATCTGGCTGATCTTCTGGGCATCTCTGGCTTTGTGCAAACCCAAAACCAAGAATACAGCAGCTCCCCTACTTGGTCTCCTGCTTCTTCCTACTGTAATTTTCCATGCCCCACTTCTATTTTCTGTTACAACAGAGATGGTGAAAAAATAAAATAGACTGGAGAGTCACTAAAAATTTTGTTTTCCTCAATATAATTAATTTGGAAGGGATTCATGGAAAGCAGAAAACTAATGAAGAGAAGACACAGGATCCATCAAAAAGTGGATCAAAACTAAGAGAGGAGCAAGAGAAGTCTCCAGGGGAGAGCTGGTCACTGCACCAGAGGCAACCGAGTCAGCGTGGAGCTGGGGGACAGGGGCATCGGGGAGGGACCAAGAAAAGCAGAGACTTGCTGGACTAGCCCAGAGCGTCTCAAGTTGCAGATCAAGCCTCCTTAGTGGACCTGAAATCAATTCAGGGAGTCTGGAACAGAATTTTAAAACATGGAGTAACTGAATTGAATAGAAAATCAGAGGACACCACTCCTAGTGAAGGTCAATATTGTTCTGTGCGATTTTAAGCATTGCATATTGTGTCTGTGTGTGTCAGACCTTGTAAAATCTATTTCTTGCAATTGACAGTAGGCAAACACCTTGAAAAAAAAGATGAGACGAATAAAATGATGAAGGATTTGAAAGGAACTGAGTAATTGTAAGCAAATTTTCCAAGTAAAAAGAACAAGTAAATCAATAGCTCCAAGAAAAACAAAATCTGTAGGAGAGGAAAATGCAGACATAGAACAATACTTGGCTTTGCAGTGAAAATATTCACTAGATCACATGCCATAAATGCTGGTTCTAATGTAATTAAAATAGTGATGTACCTATGGAGGAAGGTGGGAAGGAGACAGTAGACAGTGTAAGAGAACCACAGCCTCATATAGGGAGGCAGACATTATATAACAACACAACTTGAAAGCTCCATGAAGAAAGCAGCTTCCAGCACTCTTTCAGAGTTTGGAAGAAACGTGCAGAATCAGTGAAAGGAGGAAACGTGGATGTGTCTGGGAAGAGGTGGGCAGGAAATGGCTGGGTTCAATGGTGTCTGATACGCTGACCATCTGTTCCTGTAATTTAAGAAGGGGAATGAAATGCAGAGAAAGCTCGGGACTGGTGAGGGTCTGGAGGGGGTGCTAGAAAGACCCCAGGAACCCCGGGTGGCTCTGGTCTCCATCGCTTATCGTCCCATGACCTCAGGCAAATCCCTTCCCAGCTCTTGACTCCAGCTTGCCAATCTCTAACCCTAACTGGCTCTGGGAACCTGAGCATCCTTCGGTAGAAGCTTGGGACTCTGAGCAGTCCCCACTTTGTCTCTTTTTCAGTTGATGTTGGTGAAATTGACACATTGCCTGGCACAGAGCGAGGATCAAGAAAGGTGCTT
This sequence comes from Bradypus variegatus, assembly GCA_004027775.1. Lineage (NCBI taxonomy): Eukaryota > Metazoa > Chordata > Mammalia > Pilosa > Bradypodidae > Bradypus > Bradypus variegatus. The sequence continues at coordinate 9,437 of PVKY010011247.1, forward strand.
GGGTTTTCATTCATGTCTGCCCCTCTCCCTCCTTCTCCCCTCCCCTCAGCCTGAATGGAACCTATAAGCAGCTTCTATGCTCCGAAGATTGGTGGAGGGAGGGGCAATTGCAGCTACAACGTACAGAATTGTTTACCTTTACTCTCCCATAATAGTTTCAGAAAGGATGCCTTCCTAATAGGTTAACATCACAAAATGCGGGGTGCACACCCCTGAGAATGAAGGAGATGAGTGGAGGGGATGCTTTAGGAGTACAAAGAAGACGCAGAGGCTGCTGGTTGTCCCTTTGTATCCATCATCTCCTTCCTAAAATATTAGAAATCCCTATTTTTAGCTGGGCACATGCTGCCCAGATAATAACTGAATTTCCCATCCTGCCTTGCAGCTGGGTTGTGCCTTCCCCAAGTGCCTCTGAGTGGGCAGGTCTGCCCCTCTCCCCCTTCTCCCCTCCCCTCAGGCTGAATGTGGAGGGGACATGCTCCACCATGGAACAGGTGGACAAGGATGGCGTCCTCATCCTCAGATGACAGACAAGCAGCAAGAGAGAAGAAGGCCAAGGCCTGACCCCAGAACCGCTCAGCCAGCTCGGGGCCTTCTATGCGGGACTTCACATGTGCGGAGAAGCACACTTCTGCCTCCCTTGACCCACTATTATTTGGGTACCTTTACCAGCCAGTGAGTGGATATACCAATAAATTTGAGAAATATATTCTTATTCTAATAGTTATTTATTCACTTTAATGTACACTCAGAAAAAGATCTCAACTTGTTCATCAAACCCATGATTCCATGAAGGTGAGAGAAGAGGTTAAAGTAGGCAGCGTCTTCAAGAATGAATTTTTTAAAGTAAAAACATAAGTTGGTTTGGTTTAAAGAAAAATAAGAAATGAGATACTAGCTCAGGTATAACAAGGGTTTGGCAGAGATTATGGAGCTGGCCCTCGAGTGCCTAAGCTCTGGGAACCTCATGCCTGACAGCACTGGGTCCTCCACCTGGTGGCTCCGTGGAAGACCCCATCGTCATCCTCACTGTGTCCACCTGGAAAGGTGACATGCGTGGAGGGGGGGTAGCCCCAGAGCAGCAAAGCTCAGGGTGGGGCATCAGAAGCCCATTTGCTGACAGTCCAGCAGCCTCCAAAACACTGCCCGGCTCTCACCGGGCACCTCCTGCCTCCCAAAAGTGTTGCACAGATCCGGCAAGAAGCTTCACAGACAGGGCTAGCTGCCTGCAAGCTCCGGGGCCAGGTCTCTGATGGGAGAAGCTAAATCTGTTCTCATAGCAGCTGCTTTATTTGCCTCAATTACATGGACACTAATTTCAGCACCTACTTAGCCTTGCTGTGATCTAACCTCCAAGGGTCACCAATGGCATGTTCCCCATGCCTGTCCCTGACCCTGTCATGAAGTTCCTGGTGGCCCCTCTCTGCCCTCCCTTCCCAGTAACGCTCTTCCTTAGTATTGGATCCAGATGTGTCCTGGCCTCGGTTTTAGCAAATGCCCACCACACCTTAGGTCAGACGTCACTGCAAAGCATCCACTGCCTTTGGAGGCAGTCAGTGAGCCCCTATGCAACCCCCAATCCCTGCTTAAGACAGCACATGCACAGGGAGCTCTGGAACCCAGTGGAGAGTCCAGAAAAGGGCCAGGTGCAACGAGTCATAGCATGGTGAAGTTTGGCCTCTCACTACAGTGGGGAAAGGGGAGCTATTCCATTACGATTTAAGTCTGTCCCCCTTTTCTCCAAATTTTAGGGCACAAACATGGCTTCATTGTCCTCTATTCTAACATTTTTCTGGGGATCGCTTTTCTGGGGAAAGTCCCCAAGAGGCCGTAGGTTAGACATTTGCTTTAGTTCACGATTTGAACATCTCTTAATGGGAACCTTCAAATCTGCATATAAGTAAGTTTTCTGTCTGGCTGCCTGGGTGACCTCAGGCAGGCTCCTCACCTCGTGTTTCTTCATCTGCAAAGTGGGGATGACGATGGTCTCACCTTGAGTGCTTGGGTGAGTTCCATGAGATGACGCACGAGTCCACTGACCCTGGAGAGCTGAGCACCACGGTGCCAGTGCCGTGACAGCCATTCTGCAGTGACACACATACTTTCTAGATTCCAGTCAAAGAAGAGAAACAAGGGAAGAAGGGTGATCAGCCAACCCCCCTGTACCATTCAGGTCCCCGTGGGCTGAGGAGATGGACTAACTCTGCAGAGGTCGGGACAGGCAGGTCACGGGTGCAGCCAGGACCTTGCACCTGCCTTCCCTGTGCCCACAGGTGCTGCCGGCAGCAGGAGATGGGCCAAGGCACAGGCCACTAAGCCACCAGACAGCCAATTTTCTACAGCAGGCTCTGGGGGAGTTCATGAATTTGACAATTGTCAAAGCAGGGACAGGGACAGGGACAGAAGCAGCTCCAACCACGTGGTGGATAATGCCAAAAAATAGCCCAGATTGGCAAAATGCAAATAACTGCCTGAATCTGGCATTTTAATATTAGTTTTAAAGAATAAGCATTTGGGGGGTCCTTTTTCCTCAATCTCTCCTGGGCCTTTGCTCAGTGCTGAGCTCTGAACAGGACTGCAGAGAGGGCAGGGGTGCCCCGAACTCTGCCATGGACCCCGAGACCCAGGCTCCCCGCGTGAACAAAGCAAACCCACCCCAGCCTTTTCACTCAGAGCAAGACAACCTTCTTCATGCCCAGTGTGAGCAATCATAGGTTTC
>PVKY010011248.1:0-12177 GCA_004027775.1 Bradypus variegatus
GGGCTCGGACGCGTGGGGGTCCGCACACATATCCTGTGAAGATGGGCTGCTTCCCGCCTGGGCAAGGACCCCCCCCCCGGCGCGGGTCGTTGTCTCTGTTCCTGCTCGGCGAGGCTCTGGGAAGCCGCCCCCGCCTCTCCTTGCCACACTGTCCCCAGGGAAACGTTCCCAAGTCTCCGCCCCCGGATCGCCCCTCCTGGGAATGCCCGTTCGCGTCCGGGTCTCAGTCCCTTCTTATCGCGGGCGGCGCGCTGGACGCTGCCTGGCTCCCGCTGGTGCCATTGGATCCCTGAGTGTCACCCTCCGGATTTGACAGTCTGTGACAGTCTGCAAAGTTGTGACCCAGGGACTAGCATTTTAAAATTCCTGTCTACAGATCCGAGTCTATCTTCCCCCAAACTGTCCATCAGAACAGTTTTTTGCACTTATGATCTGAAATAGGGAAAATTCTCATGCAATTTGTGTGTGGTGGGATTGAGTTTTGTATGCTGAGCCTTCTTAAAGTTTGGAAGCATGGTGGTGGTGGTGGTGGTGGGGAACGTCTTTTTTTAATTTTGTTTTTTTGAATGTGTCTCTGGGAATCATCTCAAAAGTGGATTTATAAAGCAGGTACAGTGGAAATTGCATTGTTAAGGACTTGAAATCAGATAAATTACACATTTGACCAATGATGTCTAAAAGCAAAGATACAATAACAAAATTATTTATAATTACATACATTCTGGTGAAACACTAGAATGATAAACTCCAGACTTGCTGGAAAAAAGAGCTCTCCCTCTTCTTTAAGTCCAGGTAGAGCCTGGCATATCATGCATGAAATTGGACTCAGTTGGGCAGACAAGAATCTTAACATATATATAATGTTATTTTTTTCGGGAAACCACATTGCAAGGACTAAGGACACTAGGAAAGCCCTTGGAAAACATCTACCGTAAAATGGTAGCACAGCCACTAGTAATTTTTCAAGCTTCTTTTGCAAGAAAAGGTCTTTGTGCCCATTTATTATATCTAAGATAATAAAAAACTGTTATTCTGAAAACGTGTCCAGGGATTTTACCAATAAAAACAATTAACCAACTACAGAATGAGTGGTTTAAATTTAAGGCTACTTTTTATTTTTTATCTTATAAAATGCTTATTTTCAGTTACAATATAGTCTAGGAAATACACCCTTAAGCTACTTAAATTTTTAGAATGAGTTTTGTAAGTATTTCAGCTAATATTTGCACACCAAACATCTACAAATATAGTACTAGCATTACTTTTTGCATTATTTAAATTCCTAAATGTACCACAAAAAGTCTTATTATGACATTTTGTAATGTAAAGGAGAACAACTCCTTTGGGCAATAAGAAATTTTAGAGTAAGTTATTTTAAGCTTTGCCATGTATGGAAATATAAAATGAGAAAAAAATTACATTCCCTGACTTTAACTGTATAATGTCTAAATGTTATATATAATGGTTTATTTAGAATATCCTGAACTCCAGGGTGAAAAAAATCTATGGATCTTTACAAAAGCATTTATCCTATTAAATAGTGCAATACCCTTTACAAGTATTTATTTTTGTGGACATTCGTGAATCAGTGTTACAAATATCAGAAGAAAAAGTTCAAAAGCAAAAAATTCCAGACAAAAAGGGACTTTATTCAGTAATACTAAAGAATTAAAGAAAATGTTAATAGAAAAACAACATAACTGAAAAGAGAACTAAATCCCATCAGGTTATTTTTCAAAAGGGATGTTTACTCAATATTCTTATTCTAGGAGTTTCTGTACAAGAATTTTATGGCCCATTCACTTACATAAAGGTCAAAGAAAGCTAGGGTATATCACAAATATTCTGACTTGTTCTTTCCTCTTTTCTCTCTTTATCTTTTAGTTTTGCACTTAAAATATCTTTTATTTTTGCTTATTTTATGCAAAAAAGAAAAACAGTAAAAGAAAATTTAAAAAGGAGAAAGCAAATGATTTCATAAAAATGTTTAAAATTTTAAAAATTGATTTGGGTTCTATGAATGTCATATGCTTAACATTTTTTAACCATTATAGGTTGTGTTCAGGGCCAACTGGATGACTGAGCTATTAAAATCAGGCATATAAGAAAGTAATTGCATTGTATACATAGGAGAAAAAAATAATGCATATAAATATATAGCATTTGAGATTTAGAATAAGCTTAGGGATCTGGAAAAGTTTCTACTAAATCAAGAGAAGAATAGATTCAGCAAAGCTCCAAATAATTAACAGGCTAGGATAAAAATACATGGATTCTTGCCCATAGGGTGAGGCAATTCCTATTTTTTTTTTAATTGCAGATTTCAATGCTTAAAATAATTGGCTAAATAGAGAACAAACTTTCAAACAGCCCATCTCCCCATGAGGGAGAAGAAACTAGCCTTCAGGGCCACAGACCTCAAATAGCAACATGACTGCAAACAGGATTAAGACCTGAAAAAAATATCACCAGTGCTGTTTTATTGCAAAATTTTACTTCATTTTATAAATTAGTGGTTTTTAATTAGGTGAAGCTAATTTTGTATTTAAACAGAAACTCCTACCCATGTCCTACATGGGCCAATTCTAATGGTCAGTTGCAAAATCCTGGCATTTTCATGACTATTTTGAATAAAATTCAGTTTAAAAATGGAAAACGAAATACAATGATTGTTCCCTGCCTTTAACTGTATAATGTCTAAATGTCATCTTTAAAGGTTTATTTAGAATATCCTGATATCCAACCCAACTCAAAATCAAGTCACAGGCAAAGAAGAACCTTATTATTGTTACATTTATCAGGGTAGAACTTAAAGAAACAAATGACCATCCATAACCTCTCTGTGAGCTGGACTTGCATTCTGTGATGATGGCTTTTGATCAAAATGCTTTTCAAAGGAGGATTTTCTAGCAGCCCTTCTCAACCAGGAGAATTAAGCCTTAATGCCCTTAGTCCAAGGCATCCATCGTGTGAACCTAGCTATGCCCCAGCCAAAGAGAAATGACAAAATAGTCACTCAAATTGTTTTCTGCAGGGCTCAATTCTCTCGCAACCTGGTTGAGAAAGGCCGCAAGGACATACATGGAAAATTAGCATTTTCAAACCCAGGAGATTTTCCAGTGCGTGTACAGCAACTATTTGTGTTCGATTGCCACATAAAGCTAAGCTGAGGGTGGGAAATAACATTCTTTATGTAATATTTGTTAGCGGATCACATTTTATAGTACAGAACAGAAAGTATATTGTGGAGTGTGGTCCCAAATTAATCACTAGGAAATTAAAGTAATTCATAAAAAGGAATGAATTAAAATAGAAAGGGTAAGGTGGGTATGGTTGTGTACTGAACAAGGGCTAACTGTAGTCAGTGAAGTTGGAGGTCAAAAGTATGATGAAGATGAAGCTCAACATTATCCTTATTCACTGGTATATAAAGAAACAGTGACTAAGACACTAGAGCTGGGCAGGGCAGAAAATTCTGCTCTCTCTCAGCCACACCCACAGACATAAATAGCTTTCCCTCTCAGTACAGCTCTTTCTGGTGGATGGAAAATAAGGTTCACCGTGTATCAGTACATGCACTTAAACAGGAAGAAAGATTCAGGATACTTTCATTTACATGTTAGAAAGCAAACAGGCTCCCCACAGAGTACAGTTAGGAAACGTGGAGTGTTTATTTTGTACCTATAAAAAAGAAATGTGTAGGTCATTGATTCACCTGTATAAACAATTTTTCTGTCAACAGTAGTTAACTTTTAACCTCCCAAACACTTCATAACTTCAAGTATTTGAAATGCACTTAAATTCCCCTGCTTTTTATATAGAACATTCTTGTCATAATTAAGCCAACTCACAAAAGTTCAAATCTTTACTAATCTGGATGGGGACAAATTAGCATTCTCTTGATTATCATCCATTTTAACAGTACTAATTTTCTCTCTTTTTCCCTGAAAGTGGGAAAAGCAGGTATACTTGTACAATTCAGATCAAAGCTGAAAAATACCATTTAAAAATAAATACCTAAGGCATACCTGCCACGCTTTTATTTAAAATTCCACAGCTGTTTAAAGTAATCTTAAGTATAGCTGCACGTATTTCCACCTGCTTCCTCGCCAGCAACCTCTGTGGCCCTCGCCCACCAGAGGGTAACTGCTCTTTGTCACTTGTCATGGGACAGGCAGTTTGATATCCCGGGCTTCACTTGCAATTTCAGAAACTCAAAAATGACACTGAAGAAAAGGCCCATGAGGGCTTGGTCTAAATCTTTTTTTAGTGTGGTTTGGCAAATTTCCCAAATGAAATTCAACTCTAAGTCGCAAGTATCAAACAGAGATAGAGCTGAGTGCTTCTCCTGTCGCTCTGGGCAGTTTAGGAATAGAAAACACACTTGCCAGGAGCTGGAATGAATGCAGCCACCTGCTGCTTTACCAGAAGAGTTCGCAGAGCCGGTGGGAGCCCAAGGACAGACCGTCGGTCAAGAGCTGCCAATGCGGCCAAAGGGTCCGGGCTCTTGGGTTGCTGGGACCCCTCTGTGCGCCCTCCGCCCACTCTCAGTCCCATGTCCCCCACGGTGTTCAGAACAGCACGTATGCAAAGACTCCGCTCGGTCTTCTCAGCCTTGCTCTACTTGCCGCTTCCAACTGCACTTTGGTTTGGGGTTCTAGAAGAAACGTTATTATAAAGCTGTCCGGAGGAAACACTACTAGATGGCTAGATCATCCGATCTGGCTCGGCCGCCGCTGGCCTTACTGGCCTTGCTGGCCCGCCCCGGCTCTCCGGACTGCAGCGGGGGCACGTGCGTCCCTGCCGCGGCGCTCAGGGCCTGCTCCTCCTCTTCCGGAGTCACTTCCAGTTTGCTCTCTCCCACGCTGCTGCTGCTGCTCGCGTTCCCCGACAGCAGGGGCGCCGCGCCGGGCCCGGCCTCCTCCTGTAGGCGAGGCTGCAGGCTGCGGGGCGCCGGGGGCGCGGGCGGGGAGCGCAGGCTCCGGGCTGTCTGCTGCTCCGCCTCCTGGTTGGCCCAGTTCTGCTCGGCCATCAGCAGGTGCTGGGCGCTGGGGCAGTACTTCCCAGGGGGGCCCGCCCCGCGCTCCTCGGCCAGCACTGCCATTTTGAAATCTGCAGGTGGCGGAGGGGCCCCGGGATAGCCCGCGACCGCGGCCGGCCCCAAGGAGGCGGCGGAGTGAGGGTAGTAAGGCGGAAATCCGACAGCGGCGGCGGGCGGGGCCGAGTGCGAGTTGAGGAGCAGTGGGTTACCATCATCCCTCGGGCTCTCCCCCACCATCCTGGCCTCGGGGGCATCTGGGCTATAGTAGCTGGTCATCCCCTGTTTGAGTTTTTTCCAGCCCAGATGGTAGATCTCCAGCATGTTGAGCAGCAGGGACACGCAGGCCACCGCCAGCATGAAGAGGATGAAGATGGTCTTCTCGGTGGGCCTGGAGATGAAGCAGTCCACCGTGTTGGGGCAGGGCCACCGGTCGCAGCGGTAGAGGGCCTTCAGCTGGAAGCCGTATAGGAAGTACTGCCCGACGATGAAGCCCACCTCAAACAGGGTCTTAAAGATGATGTTGAAGACGTAGGTGCGGAGCAGGGCCCCGGCGATGCGCACCTTGCCTCGGTCGTCGCAGACCGGCGGCTTCTCCTTCGGGCCTGCCCAGGTGCCCTCCAGCCCGCCGCGCCTGCCCGCCCCCTGGGTCGCGCCCTCGCGCTTCAGCAGCTCCTCCTCGCGCTCCTTCTTCTTTTCTTCCCTGCGTACGAGGTGCAGCACGTGGCCCAGGTAGATCAGGGTGGGCGTGGAGACGAAGATGATCTGCAGCACCCAGAAGCGGATGTGAGAGATGGGGAAGGCCTGGTCGTAGCAGACGTTCTCGCAGCCTGGCTGCTGCGTGTTGCAGGTGAAGTCCGACTGCTCATCGCCCCAAACCTCCTCGGCGGCGGCCCCCAGCACCAGGATCCGGAAGATGAACAGCACGGTCAGCCAGACCTTGCCCACCACCGTGGAGTGCTCCTGTGCGTTTTCAAGTAGTCGCCCCAGAAAGCTCCAGTCCCCCATGCTTCAGACTCCTCACCTGTAAGGAGAAGGTTGCTTGTTCACAAACAAGTTGCAAACAGATGAGTCGCAGGATCCAACCTCCCCCAGGGTCAGGCTGCAGTTTACTGATGGGCACTAGAAAATGGTTTTATGGGGCAGCTCCAATCCCACTTCCACACGAGGGCAGTGCTACAGAGCCCTCCCTGAGAATGGAGGCTTTGCCTTATCATATATTTACACATATATACATATCCCCATTATCTTGCAGAACAGGATTAAATACCTTTCTGTGGTCCTGTTATACTACTGAGCTGTCATGCCACTCAAGTGCTAGCATAAATGAGATAATCACAGGCTACTGAAACTCATTCAAACATCAGGAAGCTAGAGCTAGAAAAAGAATGATTGGCCCAAGGGAAACGTCCCTTTGCCCTGGTCTCCTGATTCCGGTACTGTTCCCCCAACAGAATGCGGTCCTCTAAGTTGGAGGTCCTTCTCTGTTTGCAGCCGGGGAGCAAATTCCTCATCTCCTTCATGTGAGATTAATGCAAGATGATAACAAGCTTTTTTCCCAAATTGCTCCCAGGCCAATAGTACCTTCATCATTTTTGCCTGTCAATCTACTACCTCTACTATCATTTACTTTGTTTTTCTTCACATTAACTCTATTTTTATGCTTAAATTTATTTTAAGTAGGAAACTTTACATTATTCCTACAAACAGAAAACCAGCCTTTGTACCCAAAATGGATGGTAGCAGTAAGAACAGACACACAATGAGGTCAAAGTTGTGACATACTGCTGGATACTCCTGATTGCCAAAAGCTCTGAGCAAAAGCACTCTCCTCCTTGAGAAGTGGAGCTTGGCAGTATTAAAGAGGCCTTAACTATAGGAGGGAAGGGACTTGATAAAGCAATGCTTTTCTCACCCTATGGCCCAATGTTAATTAAAGTACTACCTAAAGTCACCTCACCTATCACATCAGACACCTGGGGAAAGCAGGGTTCGGGGAGGTGGAGCCAACGGACTGCAGAATCGTTTGCAGTGTGCACCGGGAATGGTGCACTCCTGCCAGGACAAAGGCCCAGCCCAGCAGAACAGGGCCGGGAGGAGTGGGTCAAACAGCAAACAACACTGAGGGCCAAGCACGTCTGGGCACTCTGCCCAGGACCTGGAAATAGTGCTGCACAAGATGGCCTCCGTCCCTGTCCGCGGTGAGTGGGGCCAACCAGCCACTGGGGATACCGGGGCCAGGGCAGGGGACACACCCTCCTTATCCTCAGCCAGGGTGCCTGGGCCACCATGAAGGCTTTGCCCAGCCTGACCTAAGTGCAGGGGTCCTGTCAGGCTGTACAGTGCAGGGGTTGGGGAGCACCAGCTGCAATGCCTGACCCCCAAACCCCTCTCAGCAAATGCTGCACTAATTGGTCAACTTGCTCTCTGGCCCTGGGCAGGACACTCCTCTCTCTGAGCCCGTTTCTGCATCTGTAAAAGAGGGATGGTGGTAATTAATATTCCGAGAATTGTTTCATGAGTGAAGTGAGGGAAGACTCCTGGTGCAAATGAAGCACAAGGGACCAAACATGAGAAAGCTTTCTCTACATGCCTGCGTCTTCTCAAACAGGCCCACACCGGGAAAACTGGAACTAAAACATAGCTCTGGTTTTCTCATGGAAATTCCTTTCAGTAAAGCAAGCAATCTAACTGGCAAGTATGACATATTTCTCCCATGGAACTGATTAAACTTTTTATTTTGAATTTTTAAAAAGTTTGAATATATTAATTTTTATGAGTTGGTCTTAAGGTAAAAAAAAAAAAAGGAAAAAATCAAAACAAAACTATACTCACCAGTGATCTAAAGACCCTCTCTTAAACTTTCAACTTTTTGTTTTGGGCGTTTAATATCTTTAAAGAAATGTTAATATCCAGGGATCCTGTGGGTCTCCTTGACTCACTGTGCCTGGCATCTGTTTGCCTGTTGTTGGATGGTAAAGTGTTTTAATTTTGGAAACTTGTTCTTGTTAGAGATCTAGGACTATGTGACACAGCCCAGTCTCCCATGAAGGATGAGAGTCCTCTATTCGCTGTCCTGGGACTCTCGCTAGGTGACTCCCCACTTCTCCTTCCAGCTGTCAGCTGTGACTCCTGAGTGAGCATCTGGACAGCGCTCCCCTCTCCCAAATGGTCACCACGGCCCCAACTGGCTTCTCTGCCCTCAGCATCCCTCCAGGTGGCTGGTCCAGGAGCTCTCCCTAACACTCGGCTCGGCCCTGTCCCTGTCCTCTGCATGGGATGAAAACCAAGCATCATTATCTGGTCCTGCACCCAGCACTCCGGACAACCAAATGCTGTGTGGTCCCCAAAACTCCTCCGTCTGCCTTTGGCACGGCCTGGTGTACACCAGGGCGACCAACTCGGCATGCATGGTACCCTCTGCTCTCTCTTTCTTCCTGGCCTTAGCCTTGGTTTACTAGTTGTTGCTTCCCCTCTCTGTTCCCAGGAGCTTCTCTCCTTCCTAACCCCACCTGTTCAGCTTCAAATGGGATGTCATCCCCACTGCACTCACTCTCCCTGCCACTCCCAAGATGAGTGCAGACACTCTGACTCTCTAAAGAAACAAGGATTAAAAAAAAATCACCAGCAATGTAACTCCGACTCCCTCCTGAGACAGCAAACCTAGGGGCCTTCTCCCCTTCATTCTAGTTCTGAGGGTGGGGCTTGCACGTGGAATCTTCTTATTCTGTCTTTGAGGCAGAATAATTGCTCAGCTTGCACTGTGGAGGTCTTAAGGAGAGATCGGTTTGAGGGCATGTAATGCTTCTTCCTTCCCAATGCTCCAGAAGTTCTACCTTGTCTTCTATAGTGTGTGGGCTTGCTCAAAGCAGTACACACAGTGTGATGTAATGGAGGGCCTTTGGGTCCTCTGTACAAGGCTGAAAGGACACAGCACAATAAGTGATAGGGCATTTTTGTCACAGACTGGGGAGTTCTCCCTGTAGGACCAGGGAGATCCTGTAATGCTGGGGGGGGAGGTCCCCACATTAAGGAAATTTCCCACCCCAAATGCCCATAGCACAACTGAGAAACATAGGCCAGATAAATACAGATTAAATTAGTCAGTCAGACCAAGAAGGGAGCACAAGAAAGCTCACCGCAGCGTCTTATTACTTTTCACTGCCAGCTCAGCCCCTACAGAGTTCTTCAGGCTCGGGTGCTACATAACATTTTCAAATATGTACTCTTAAAACAGCATCATGAGATATACACATGGCCAGTAAACATGTGAAAAGATGCTCAACATCATTAGCCATTGGGAAATTCAAATGAAGATGAAAATGAGATACCCCTTCACATTCACTAGGATGGCTATTGCTAAAAAAAGGAAAATATCAAGTGTTGGTGAGGCTGGGTTGAAAGTGGAATGCTTGTACATTGTTGGTGGGATTATAAACAGTACAGTCACTGTGGAAAACAGTTTAGCAGTTCCTCTGTAAGTTAAATGTAAAATCACCATATGACCCAGCAATTCCACTCCTAAGTATATACCCCAAAGAAGTGAAAACTGGTACTTTAGATATCATGTTAATGCATTTTCACAGCAGCACTGTTCATAACAGCCAAATGATGGAAACATCCCAGATGTTGGTCAACAGATGAATGGATAAATAAAATTTGGTTTATATAAAAAATGGAATATTATTCATCCATAAAAAGGAATGAAGTTCTGATACATGCTACAACACAAATGAACTTTGAAAATATTATACTGAGTGAAATAAGCAGTCACAAAAGGACAACTATGGTACGATTTCATTTATATGAAACAGCTAAATGTTTGCTTTCCCGTCTCCCTTGTAACTAGAGGTGACGTAAAAGGCAGTTCTGTCCAGTGGGGAAGCACCTGGGAGACGTTTTAGTTTCCAAAATAAAAGGCAGATGCTGCTTTGCTACTCCTTCCCCTCTTCCTCATATTGAATACAGAAGTGATACCTGGATCTGGGCAGCCATTTTGAAACATGAAGTAATAAATGTGAGGCAAAGGTTAAGAAAAATCACAAAGACTCATGCCATGGCATTCTTGAGCTACTGAGTCAACTCCAGCAGCCACCTACCTCCAGACTTCTTATGTGAGGGAAAAAAATTCAAGTTGAGTTGTTTGCAATCAAAAGAATTCCTGATACACTATCTTAAATTCTTCCTGGAATAAGGCTGAGCATAAATGAAAAGCTGTGGTTCATTCGTAACTACTAAAATATTAAAGTCAGCATTAAATATAATTAAAAAAATGAATGACATGAAAAAATATTTATGCTATCGTGATAAATGACAAAAGCAAATATCAAACTATGGTCTGATACCAGCTATTTTACACACACTCAGACATGCAAATAAAGGAATTACAAGAATTATAAAAAAATATTAGTAGTGGTGATTCTAGACTTGGGTGATTTTTATCTTCTTTCTATACATCTCTACATTTCCCATAATGACATCAAATTTACAATAAAAAAAATAAATGACCATGATTTTCATTTCTTGAAGCTCTTGTTAAAAAAAAACCCTTCTGATTCTTTTTCTTTCATTATGGTCTCTACCCCTTCTATCTCTTTAATTGTGTCCATAATAGGTACACAAAAGGCAAGTAAATATACTTTGCATAATTAGCCCAATGCCAGAGGAAAATTTTCCTGGGGCCACTAAAGTGCACTGCTAACTGGAAAGTGTTTATTGTTGATAACCCTGAGCTTAAATTTGATTCTAGTTTCCTACCGTGGCTGTCTACCATTCCAAGAAGCAGTGCTTCAAGAAAGTGATTTCTCCAATAGACTCTAAGTGCTGCCAGGGCAAGGATATTTGTATCCCTGCTACTGAGACTTACTACACTTCACTTAAAAAAAAATGCATGTATGCATGAATGAAAGAATGAATGAACAAACAATATTAACCAGGGGACTGAATATCTACATGGAAGACTGGCAATATGGATTAAAGTCAGATCAGAATGGAAGCCTCCAAGGTAGAACTGACGTCTGCCTTTCTTCATAACCATCAGACTCCAGCTTGCTACTGATGACACGTAGAGGTCTTGGGGTATTTCATCAGTATTGTTTTTTAATTGTATCCCTAATATCAATTACATAACAAAATAATCAAAAGAGAAGTGAAGCATGCCAAAATGGCAAAACTTTGCTGGGCTAGGTAGGTACAGAAAATGGGCAGCAAAGGCTTATCCACTATCTACTGATGGCTGAAATCAAGGGAGAGAGAACCGAGAAGGGTGGAGGGTGAAATATTTTGAGTACTCTTTAAAGAGGAAAGAGGGTGATATTTACACCATCAACAGGACCACTTCACGACAAAACAAGAGCAACATCGAAAGTTAGCAACGTGTGCTTGCTTAGCTTGGTTAGTGGCATGTGGTCTAACTACAGAATACCACAGACCACATGGCTGAGCACTTTATAGATAATTATCCAAAGATTAATTACATATATATATATACACACACACACACACTATTTGGATGTAGGACATTCATTATTTCCATGAGATGGCACTTGATCTCTCATCTTGATGAAAAATCTGATTATTACACCACTGTAGGACAAACAGTTTTGATATTTCAAAGTATGTGTGGCTGCTTTCACATTATTTTTTTTTGCTTCTGATCATTATATATATCTCCCCCTCTTGGCTCTGGGGACATTTTGCGTTTTCCCTTGAGATCAATCGGGTCTGTGACCACCTTGTTCTCAGGTACTGGGCTACAGGTTATACTGGACAGAAGTATATAATATGGTTTCTACTGTAATATCTATTTATGGAGATGGGGAAATCCAGTAAAACAGGGAGTACATCATATATAATTACAGAGAGATTTCAGAGAAAAAGGACATTAACACTAAAATGTGTGCGAGGGAAGGCTCTGAGGGAGAGTGGAATTTAAGCTGAGGTTAGGATAGGTGGGAGGGAAGAGGGAACGCATTTCAAGAACTGGACACCGTCAGCAAAGGCAAGAAGGGGTAAGACGTGTGAGCTGGCTTGACTAGAACAGGGGTCTTGGGTTAGAAAGCAGGGTTTAAAAAAGGCTCTGTGCAACTTGAAATGTGAAATCACTGCCCTCCCCCCTACGTGGGATCAGACACACAGGG